>NW_006494916.1:730771-744495 GCF_000471905.2 Amborella trichopoda | reverse complement strand
CCTATCCCCTGTGTGCCTTTGCCTCCCACGACTTCAACCCCATATTAGAGAGAGAAATAGGGAACCCTCAATGTGGCATTTAGGGGCTAAAAAGGCAAAATATAATAAAAAATATTTTTGAAATATTTTGGGTTAAAATATATAATGGGGTAAAAACAAATTGGGTTAAAAAAAATTTTGAAACGTTTTTTGATTTAAATGCTATAAAATGTTTGTTGGGGCTAATTTTTAGTAAAAGTGAATAAATGAGGGAGATAAAAGATGAGGAGGTACGGTGAAATCTTTAGAGACTTTTTTTATGCCGCTTGAAAGAAAAATGGAAGGAGGGCCTACCATAAAATAAGATGGGGAATTAGGGTTTTGTATGAAATTTTCCCCAAAAAAAAATATATATATATAAAAAACCTCAAAACGACACTTTCTATGCAACTTACCCCCAACCTAACTTTTTCTCTCATTTTTTTTTCCCAAAATACATTTTCTATGCATATACCCCCAACCAAAAATAAAATAAAAAAATACCTAAACTACGCTCGCTTACTTTTACTTTACCCACACCTCTCTCTCCTCTATCCCACCAAAATAGGGCCTCCAGCACTGTGTAAAGTAGGGTTCGGCAGTAGGGCTATGACACTGTGTATAAAGGGCGGTTCGACAGTAGATGTTACTGGATTCCAGTCCGACAGTAGATGTTATTGGATTTCAGGATCGACAGTAGATGTTACTGGATTCCAGGGCTTCGGCCCTATGTAAAGGGCGGTCCAAATTCCAGGGCTTCGGCACTATGTAAAGGGCGGTCCGGATTCCAGGGCTCCGGCACTATGTAAATGTTGCTCCGGATTCTAGGACTGTGGCACTATGTCAAGACGGTCCGACAATGCTTAATTTCGATCCAGTAGTTGCCTTAGGTCAGTCTGGCACTTGTGCGCTCCAGCACTGTGATAGTGCGCTCCGACAATGTGATATTGCGCTTCGACAATGTACTATTGGGCTCCAGCAATGTAGTACTGGGTCCGCCAAATCTAGCCGAAAGCCAAAATGATTTTTTGTGTACAAGAAGGCATTTCTGTATAAAAAAAATGAACTTTTTCCTTTTGGGGGTATTTGCATAGAAAGCTTGTTTTTAGGAAAAAAGTTAGGTTAGAGTAAGTTACATAGAAAGTGCGATCTTGTTTTTTTTCTTTTTAAAAAAAAAAATTTACCTAAAAAAAGCCACTTTGTGTTGGGCATCAAAACATAAACGAAATTTCAAAACCCAAAATATAACACCACCCCAAATTTTGTTGAACTCGTTTATACTCTCTCTCTCTCTTCTCGCGATAGCTTTTGACACCAAACGAAATATTGACGAACCCATTTTTTACGCTCTCTCAAATTCGTAGATTTCCCTCACTTTTGCGAAGAACACCTCTCTCTCTCTCGCAAGGTCACAAGGTCTCAGAGAAAGGTTGGAGATAAAAAAAAGCAGGTATGCTATATTTATTTATTTTTCAATCTCTCCGAGACAGTTTGGATGTACCCAAAATTGCAATATTTTCCAATGACAAGAAAAAAAAGATTGAGATAGCAACTCGTAACCGTTTGGATAATCCCATTAGATTTTATTCCCAATGAAGTAGATTATGACGCTAACCCACCCAAAAACGTATGCAAAAATTCTCTTCACTCATTTTCCCCAAACCTTCTCGCTGTGAGTCGCACTTACAAA
The DNA here is from genome assembly GCF_000471905.2 of Amborella trichopoda. Next base: position 742,787 of record NW_006494916.1, on the reverse strand, counting down.
AGCCTCTCTCTCACTCTCAAGTAGATCTCACAGCTCTTTCCTTCTCTCATCTTCAATATGCAGATTTTTTTAGCTTCCCTTTTCGTGCCTTCCCCAAACCTTCCCGCTCTGAGTCGCACTTACTAAAGCCTCTCTCCCATTCTCAAGCAAGTCTCACAGCTCTTTTCTTATCACATTTTCCACTCTCAAGTAGATCTCACGACTCTTTCCTTTTCTCATCTTCAACTATGCAGATTTTTTTAACTTCCCTCTTCGTGCCTTTCACCAAACTTTCTCGCTCTAAGTCACACTTACAAAAACCTCTCTTCCATTCTGAAGCAAGTCTCACAGCTCATTCCTTATCTCATTTTTAACTATGTAGATCCCATCTCCCAATTCTAGTTCGACTTTTTTTCTCAAAAAAAATGAACGTTTCCATCTTTCTCTCTCTACAAAGCCGTGCCCCTAATTTCACAGAGCAAGGGCTTAGGGGTTGTATTCCTAGATTCCCTTCTCTTACTACGGTTGTACTCCTAGATTCCTTTCTTACTGCAATTGTATTCTAGATTCCCTTCTTTTACTCTCTCTAGAGAGTGGAGTTTTTCTCTATAACATAGAGTTTCTCTATCTAATAGAGTTTCTCTATCTAAATTTAGTGGTTTTCTGAGTATACAGAGAGAGATGTTTTAGAACCTCAAAACATTTGCTGAAGAAGGTTTAGGACATCTCACCTCTTTTTGCCATCCATCAAGTTACTCTCTCTCTCTTAATAATATTGTCCATCGAGTTACTCTGTCTCTTAATTTGTTCTTGCTTTCTGGGTTGTTCTCAGCTTTATGGGTTCTTCTTAGCTTTCTTCTCATTCTCTGTCTCCTACATTTATAGGAATAAACTACAGATCCAGAGAGAGAGGAGAGAGAGGAATCAATATAATTAAATTCTGAAATTGTGTAAATTGGGTTTGGGATTTCTTATCGATTTATTTAAAATTTCATAGTTCGAGTTATTTTTCTGCCATTTTCGACTGCTCTATAGAGATCATTGGTCAAAACTTTTTTATGTAATGAGAAAAATAAAAAAAATATATGAATTTAAAATTTATTGCAATACATCCAAAGAGACATATCTGGCAAATAAAGTTTTCTTCTCATATTTTAATAGACATCCAAACAGTCTACCAACATAATGAAATAAAATGATAATGTTCATCAATTGAGGAGGAAAAAAATTGCATTTTTTTTCAATGTGAATATTTTTTTCTTTGACATCCAAATTGGGCCTCTATGGAATTTTAGGGCTTTTTTCTGTAGGGCATCTCCCAATCTCTCTCTCTCTATATCTCGTTTTTAGGGTTAGTATTTCTGAATCTCTCTTTGTATTTTTCAATCTCTCTCTATTTGTATCTCTATATCTCGCTTTTATTGGGGGTAGGTATTTCTCAATCTCTCTCTACATTTCTTAATCTCTCTATATTTGTATCTTTATCTCTCATTTTTATTGGGGGCAGGTATTTCTCAATCTCTCTGTATTTTTCAATCTCTCTTTAGGGAAATTTAGGGTTTTTTTATGTAAGGCATCTCTCAATCTCTCTCTCTTTATCTCATTTTTTTCTCTTTATCTCATTTTTTGGGGTTGGTATGTTGGACTTTGATGGGAAGGGATGAAAAACACCAATCTCACAGGATTAATGGCAGTGCCATGAGACTTGACACTAGGGATAGCAAAAATCAAGCTTTACTAGAACAACTGAGAACTCAAAAGATTATTCTATGTAGTGCCTCTCCATGGTCATGAAAAGCCTAGTTATAGTCAATGCCTCTCCATGGCAATGAAAAACCTAGTTATAGAAGGATGGAGTGTTATTCGTTCGGCTTCCTCCTGGAATATCTGAGAAACGTGGTCCTCTAGTCCTAGAGACGGATAGTTATCATCTACCTATTGGATAAATGCATAGTCTCTCTCTAAGAAGCCTTAGTTATCATCTACCCATTGGTCAAATGCATATTCTCTCTCTAAGAAGCATTTTAAGTGATAAATATGAAAACATTAAGATAAATAATAAGAGAGAGAAATATGAGACATGTGAGGCGCCATAGCCACTCACACGTACCAACATCTCTCACTTGCCCATGAAGGCCCGATACATTAAATACCACTAGGGTTTAATATTTATGAGCATATCCTTGTCATGAGGCTTTTCACGCTAGTGCTGTTATACATCTCATAACAAAAAATATCCAAACCCCATGACATGACTTTAGATATTTTTTGCTATGAGATGTATAACCGCACTAGCGTGAAAAGCCAAAGATATGTTCATAAATATTAAACCCACTAAGTGGTATAAACTTTACGATATTTTAATGTATGTGGCCCTCGATGTTGGTACGTGAGTAGCCATGGGACCTCACATGTACCATATTTTTGTCTCTTATTATTTATCTTAATGCTTTCATATTTAATACTTAAAAGGTTTCTTAGAGAGAAAATATGCCTCTATCCAACAGGTAGATGATAAGTACTGTTGTTATGTGTGAGTGGACATAGGGCCTCACATGTCCCATATTTCTCTCTCTTATTATTTATCTTTATATTTTCATATTTATCATTTAAAAGGCTTCTTAGAGAGAGAATATGCCTTTATCTACTGGGTAGATGATAAAAAACTTCTTAGAGAGAGAATATGACTTTATCCAACAAGTAGATGATAAGTACTCATCTCCCACTATTAGAGTACCACGTTTCTTAGAAATTCCAGGGGGAAGCCGAACATTGGAGAACGAACTCTTCCACCCATCTATAACTAGGTTTTTTATGACTATAGAGAGATTCCAAGAGGAAACCGAACGTTGAAGAACAAACTCTTCCATCGCTCTATAACTAGGCTTTTCATGACCATGGAGAACAACTAACAGATAATAATCTTTCGAGTTCTCAGCTGTTCTGGTAAAGCCTGATATCTACGATCCCTAACCATTAATCCTAACCATTAATCCTGGGAGATTGGTATTTTTCATCTCTACCCATCAAAAGTCCGACATGGTATGTCTCAATCTCTCTCGCTAAATCTGTATCTCTATATCTTGTTTTTATTGGGGGTAGTGTTTCTCAATCTCTCTTTGTAGGGAATTTTAGGGGGTTTTTTTGTAGGGTTTTCATCATCTGATGCAAAGAAGAAGGTTTGAAAAGAGCAAGACTATGGTCTTTGTGGGTGTGAAGGACGTGAAAGAGGGCACCACTTCTAGTTTTCAATGGCTGTAGCAAAATCAACTGCCCCAATAAGTAGAGTAGAGGTTTCGGCCACCCCATTTTCTCACTCATTTGTTTATCATCTGTTAATGGATCATCATCTTTTTATATGATTAGAGAGTATTGGATTTTTTTTTGAGTAAATGGGTGGTTTTGTCTCTTTGGATTGTTTTGTTTTTGTTTTTCCTATCCATGGTCATTTATCTCTCTTTCGATTGCTTTGTTAGGTGAAATTTCTGGTTCTCTTTTAGCTCTTCTTATTTCTCTATGATGTGAGAAACTGTTGTTTTCTTTTTCCTTTTCTGATTCTGTTTACGTTTTTATGTTAAAAGTTTTTAGGATATTCAATATTCTAACTGCAACTTCCTCCCCTGTATCTCTCTCTCTACTTTTGCTAAGGAGATGTAGAGTAAGAACTCCCCGAACTTTGGGAGATGTAATTTTGCTCAAGTGATTAGAATTCTTGCTGCATTTGCATAATTTTAGTATAGGCACGAGTTCTAGATGGCTATAGCTATAAGACCATTGCATGTTAGGGAATCTATAAATTTTCTTGATCAATATGGTTAAAAACTTTTGTTCATCAATTTGCGGTCATATATATAGTTCTTAGTAGCTATTAAAGGACAGCGGAGATGAACTGCTGCTTTGTTGATGAACATGACAATCTTACCAGACGAAGAATTGCTTTGCTGATGAACCCCAATGTTGATGGATGCTCAAAATGAACCTTAGTGTTGGTGGCTGCTCTAAGGTGATCAGGCGAAGCCGGGATGAGGCCTGTTATTGAAAATCATCAAGTCTAAATTTTGCTAACCTTCTTAAGTCTTGTTGGTTTTCTTGGAGATTCCAATAATGTAAATAAGCCAGCCTTATGGCAAATCTATTTTTGTCGAAGTTGTTGATGAAGGCCTTTCTCTATTGAATATTGTTGCTGCAATTTGTGACATTATTTATAGGTTATCTTTTCTATTTTTTACTTTTGTTTATTGAATAGTAATACTGTGATTTATTATTTTTTGAAGAGGATCAGTCAACTTAAATCTGCGAAGGGGATGGCTCGCTCAACATATGCCGCGGCAGAATTTTATTAGATTTTATTACAAGGCCTCTCTCTCTAGCTCATGGCTCATCATCAAGCTGTCAAGATGATGGATGTGGATTTATCACATCCCATAAACATACAGGTTTATAGTTTAGATGTTTCACTAGATCATATTGCTTCAGTTATTATTGCAAGTGGTACGCCTTGCTTGACTTAATCTGGATATTGCTTGATTAAGAACTTACTTATATCCTCTGCATAACACTTGAGATTTAAACACCAAATTTGTTCCTTTAGCTTCCCCTTGCTCTTACGGGTTTTCTTTCCTATGGAAAGTATATAGCAGGTAGTGTCCAGCTATTGCCGAATGATATGATCTCCACGAAAGATATGGTTTTCTTTTTTGCAGTTAGTTTTTGTTTGGCAAACTTTGCTCTCAAATTTGTTTGCAAAGAAGACTTAGTTTGGGTTCCAATGGTTTCTTTATTCAAGAAGTCCATATGGTTCTCATGATTTCTTTACTCAAGAAGCCCATATTTTTCCAATGGTTTATTCAAGAAGCCCATATGGTTCCAATTCGTTCCCGTGATTTCTTCCCATATTTTTCCAACGGTTTGTTCAAGAAGCCCATGTTGTTCCAATTCGTTGTTTACAACGGTCCAAGATACCCAAACTCTCACAGAAATGAACCACACGGAGAGGCCCAAATTTTTCAGGCCCAAAAGAAATATATACTGGGTAAAAAAGACAACGACTAAGAGAAATCAGAAAAAAATATATAGCAAAATAGAAATCAGAAAAAGCTACATAGCAAAATGGCACATAACATATGTGAGAGCGAGAGAGTTAGAGAATTGAAACATATGCAACATATGCAGAGTGAAAAGAACTTCTCTACATACAAGCCCTTCAACCCACAATCGAAACACTTCGAACAAATACAAAGAACAAGAATTACATTTATTAGGGAAAAAAAAAGAATGATGCATGAACAAGAAATACATCTATTTGACAAAAAAGGGTGATGCCTCGGAATGAGGATAAACTACTTCATTTGTTAGTTTATTATAAAATATATATATGATTTGTTAGTTTATTACAAAATATATATTTTAAAATGAATAGACAAATACATAAAGTAACAATAAAACTTTAATTGAATAAAGTAATCAGACGTGCACTTACAAGCCAAGTTTCATCACTAGGCAATTACGCTTGTCATGACCACCCTGACTACAAACCAAACCAGACACTCCCTTGTAAGTGGCGCCATTTTCTCACTTGTTGACTTTATCCTCTAGGTTTTTGGTCAGTCTTTTGCTTGAACATGTGGTGGATTCCATGTTAGAATTTGATAATACTGCAGAGAACTCTCTGTATATTAAATTGATACGGCCAGTAACAGTTAAAGATAAATACCAACGGTTATGGATAGACACCAAATATGCTGCCAGTAACAGTTAAAGATAAATACAAACGGTTATGGATATACACCACCTAATCTTATCAAGAGATATGTATCCATACTGATACATGTCAGTATGATACATATCCAAACGTCAACACCATATCCATACGTCAACACCCTCCCTCAAATTCAAGATGCTTTGACACAAAACAGCTGGATTTTCAACAATATGTTGCATAAACGAATGAGTTGGATCTTCAGGACTTCAGGTGCATGGTATGACCGATAGAAGTTGTGGTCTCCATACTCAGATTGCTTGAACAACACGCACAGAAAGCAGTAGACATCAGGAACAGACGACCTCAGGAACAGACGGGATCGAATAACAAAACCCTCGATCAGACAAACTGGCATTCGGAACATCTAGTATCAAATAAAGAAAAACTCAATCAATAGACAAGATCGAGTAACGAAAACTCGATCAATAGACAGGATCGAGTAACAAAAACTCTATCATCAAACATGATCGAGTAACGGACAACTCGATCGTCACAAAAGATCAGAGCTTATAAGATTTCAGACAGATCACCCTGAGATCAAGATCCAGATGCAAAACAGAGAGAGGGGCAATTTTTCAGATAGAGCAGATCGACCGTTTTCATAAGTCATTTTTCAGAAGTGAATTTTGAGGTATGTTTCCAATCTAAAGCCACGTGACCATCCTAGTCCCCAAAACCTTCTACTGATGTTTCTCCTTACATAACCCTGAATCATGTGCCCAAAATAAACAAACATAATGGGCAATCGGATGCATCTCTCAAACATAATGGGCAATCGGATGCATCTCTCTCTCTCTCTCTCTCTCTCTCTCTCTCTGCGTCAATGGAAAGCAAATTGAAAAGCAAATTATTGGACTGGAAGAAGCAAATTTACAAAGTTGCACTAGCAACTACGTGGCTTCGCAAGCAAACTTGTTGACTAGAAAGACTGTGCAAAAAGTTGGTGAATTGTACAAGGGGGAAGTAAATTTGCAAAACATAAAAAAATTTTATGTTGGCATGCAAGAGTATGGAGGAGTGAAGCAAAAGGGAACGGGATTTGCAAAGCAAATTTTTTTTTTTTTTACAACCCACTCGGATTGTTGATTGGTTGTTCTGAAACAACCGGATAGTGGGGCTCAGATCAGAGGATTCGGAAGACAAAAAAAGAAAAAAAGGTGCTCAGATCAGAGAGTCGGCTAGGCAAAGAGGCTACGGCAACCTCACGGCAAGGTTGGGCAAAGAAGCTATGGCAACCTCAAATCTGAGCTCGGACCTCATATCTAAGGTTGAGGAGCCTATAACTCTAACCATGTTAGAATTTCAGAATACTGTAGAGAACTTTTTATATATTAAATTGATTAATAAATAATATACAAGACTCTATATATATATACAGCCAGTAACAATTAAAATTAAATACCAACGGTTATGGATAGGTACCAAATATACCACAAGTAACCGTTAAAGATAAATACCAACAGTTATGGATAGACACCGCCTAATCTTATCAAGAGATATGTATCCATACAGATGCATATCCGTATTGATATGTATCAATATGATACATATCCATATCCATACGTTAACATTCTGTACAGTCACAAAAGGGGGCTCATCATCTGATTGACTAGTGCCAAGTGAGGGGCATTGTTTGACTGAGTAATTCCAGGTTGGGAGGCATCATTCGATTGAGTAATGTCAGGTGGGGGAGCATCATTTGACTAATTTATGCCAGGTGCGACAGTGAATTCATTGGCTAGTGACTTAAGTTACTCAAATAACTAATCATTTTCTATTGCAAGCTCTTCAATCGTCCGTACAAGCTCGTAGAACTCATGGCGTCTAATGAATCAATAAAAGTAGAAGGACTCGAATTTCAAACACCATGTGTATCACCCATTATACCCTTCTTCGCATCCATTGTCCAACGCTTCAATATGTAATGCGATGGGATCTCCACCACATTCTTTACACTGAAAACCCGAAGCATATGCGAACAATAGATGCCAACACGCTCATACATGTGACATGTGCAGGTGGCTTTGCTCTCTGACCCATTGAATGTAACAATGTTATGGATGGACGCCCCTTGAGAATCTTCTAAATCATACTTGGCAGAGATTCCATCGTCCTCAATTTATTCAATCCTACAATCTGCCGACTTAACTAGTTCATTTTGAAATTTTCCATAAACCTTTTAAGTGTAGATATTTGATGCATGGCACTCTATTTTAAAAGGCGTCTTCAAAGCAGGAGTGGACGTTAGACTTTTATAGTCTCTCTCTTTTTCTTTGAAAAACTTTTTGTCTTGCAATTTCTAAACGGCATTAAAAATTGTATGAAGGCTGGTTCCTGAAGACACATAAGCTTTGAGCTTGCAATTGAACTTCTCACTGTGCAGTGTAGCCGTCATCCCTGCAGTGAACCTATTACCAATATACCCATCTACCCATTGTTTGCGACAACCATATAACCATTGTAGCCACGTATCTTCTTCAAGAGCAAATCTCTCAATAATTTCTTTCTATTTTGATTCAAACATCTCAATTGTAGATGCAATAAAACACTTCCTCAATACATCTATAAAGAATGTATGCACACACATAATATGACCTAACTTTGTTTTAAACTTTCCCATTATGTGCCACTTACATAAATGATGATTACTCTCAAGGAAGACCTTCTTAATTGCTGCAGTTATGGCCAAATCTTGATCAATTATAATTGTACATGGTTACTTTCCTTCCATTGCCTTCAACCAATTTTCAAATAACCAAGTAAATGATTCAGTTATCTCATCAAAAATAAGGGCTCATCGAAGGAAAATAGTATTACTGTGATGATTGACTCCAAGGATCGGCCCAAAAGACATGCTGAATGAGTTTATTTGGTATGTAGAATCAAATGTTATCACATCATGGAATAATTGAAATGACATTATCGAATTAGATTCTATCGAAACAACACCAATAAGTCTTCCTAATTCATCAAGCCACTGTCTAAAAAATAAGGTAGGATTCAAATGTTGCTTTGAATGCAACCATTTTATAACCATATGTGCATCACTTCCTTTCAATTTCCTGCCAATGTAGGTGGTTTTCAAGGTCTTTGGCAATGAAGGACACATTTTCTGCTCCTCCAGCCTCCTCGTAAAGGTAATCCATCATAAAATTTGATTTAACCACAGAAGACCCCATGGTCTTAACAACTTTTTTCGTGGAGTAGGGAATCTTCCGATGGGATCACATGGACCTAGTTTTCGATAGGGATGTGAGAGCTTGGTTATGCTCTTTCACAAATTTAATAACTACCCATCTTTGTTTGTCACCCTACGAAATGCATAACAACCACACCTCATTTGGGGATGAGGGTTCTGACTGCCCTGATATGTATGATGACGGTATCCTTGAGTTGAACACTCAATAACTCGCCCAAACCTTTGACCATCTTTTTGAAGTGTACCTCCCATTTTTATGCCAAACCCCACAAGCTTGGTATATTTTAACTAATAGTCATAGGTCTCATTCTCATTATCGAATGACATGCCACATATAGGCTCAATATGCACTCCTCTTGCGAGTGCTGCCCCTTCATCTACAAACAATAAATCTTGTCCCCCATCCAAGTTAGTAGTGTCATGCACCAAAGAATTGGCACCACATTCTTCCAAAAAAAGTGGTGGGGCCACCATCATCGATATTCAGGGAAAATGACTGACTTGTGTAAGAGTCATCCATTTATTTGTCCCAGAAAATGAATCCCATCAATATAAATCGAAAATTATCTCATATATATCTTTTCAACTAAGTCTTTTCAATAGATTCCAACATGTTGAACATGAACTGTAGTCTATGCTAGAGAGAGATGGAGAAACATATATACCAAAATACATAGTGAACATGGACTGTATAAGTAAATAAAACCTGAACTTTCAACTACTTTTAAATAGTGTAAAGAAACAAGTTTTACAATAGGGTAGTATCTTGGTAACTCAGTTTAGTGGCTTGGAATTCTATCATGTAAAATAAAAGTGAACTATCAAAAACCATGAAAGGAAGCAATCACCATCAGCAGAGGTAATGGTCTTATGCAAGCACCATCAGCAGAGGTAATGATCTTATGCAAGCACCATCAGCAGAGGTAAATGGTCTTATGATGCAGCTCATCTCAATTACAGCCTTTTTCCACTTTTAAGACACAATGGAAGACAACTAAAGTAAATAAGCAATACAAATTTACTCATGTCTCCCTCACAAAAATCTAGTACATGTACAATATGTGGCTGCTATATGCTAACACCTAAATAGAGTCATATTTTCTCCTAAAAAATTTCATGGATCATATCAAACCATATAAGTTGTCCATTAAGAATAGAAGATATGGCCGAAGCATAAGGAAAGAAAGAAGACAGAAACATTAAGCATAAGAACAGACGACGTAAGAAGACACAAGCTTCCTACATATCAAACGAGTTGATCTACACATGAGAATAAAAGACAACATGACCATTGAATCCAATGAAACTTGGAGAGCAGTGCTCATTAGCCAAGTTGAAAGCACTGCTTATTAGCACAACAAAGCTAGTGTAGAAGGGCACAATGACCCATACCCTCACTCCCATGAAAAATGAGAAAAACCCCACAATTAAAAACATTTTATTGGATTCAATTAACTAATATTTTTCTAACAAGTTGTAAAACAATATGCACAATAATAGGTGGAGGCAAGAGAGAGAGAGGGGGTGGCAAACTCCAACTAAGTATAAAATTTTTGCCCATTAAATACTTGAAGAATAGAAAACAAACTAAGCAATACATACCAAGATCAATAAGCAAAGAACTCACAAAGAAAGAGCATAGAACAACAACCCAACACTCTACAAGAACTCACAAAGATAAGCACAGAGAATCGGAACTCTACAATCATCTACTGTTTTAACAATAGAAAGCTACCAAAATCGTGTTTCAGGGAGAGGGAGATACTTGTTTGCTGGATAACCCCCAAAAGGAAAATAGAGATAGAGAGAGATAGAGAGAGAAAGAGAGATCATTAAAAACCCTTCAAAAAAAAAAACCCACCCACAGAGAGATAGATAAGCTGGAAGAAGATGCCTCTATAAAAAAAATCTCAAAATAGATAGAGGGGGAAACTGAGAAAATGCCCCAAAAAAAATTGAGATAGGAAGAGACAGAGAGAAACTGAGAAAGATCCAAAAAAAAAACGAGATAGACACACAGAGAGAAGCTGATAAAAAGCCCTAAAAACCTAAGATAGAGAGAGAGAGAGGAAGAAACAGTGAAAAAATGGCCATGAAAAAAATAGAGATAGAGAGAGCGGTAAAACCGAGAAAAAACCTAAAAAAGAAATCGACATAGAAAGAGAGAGAATACCTGGTTTAGAGGAGCTGCCTGGTTTACAGTTCTTCCTAGAGAGAGAAAACAGGTTCTCGCTTGAATAGCTTGGAGAGTGAGGAGCAGAGCACGAGTTCCAGATAGCGAGAGTGAGGGCCTGCGTTTTTCTCGGAGTTCCAGAGAGAGAGAGAGAGGGGTGCCTCGTTTTGGTTTTGGAGAGAGAGGAATTTGAAATGAAAAGTTTCGGGAAAAGGGAGCCCCAGCGTTTTCGAACAGAGACATTGAACGGTTGACGAAATAATAGTTTTAACCAATGGTTTAAAAATCGGATCGGTGACCTGGATCGGGCTTTTCAAAAATCGATCCGGATTGGCGAATGGGGGATCCGGATCTGCGAATCGGCGGTCAGGATCGGAATCGGGTGAATCGATCAGAATAAAGCTTCAAAAAAATCCGAAAAAATTATTAAAATTCATTATAAATATTATTTTTTAGGAATTCAATAAAAAATGAGGGTACTCCATTAAGAATTTTAATGATTTTGGATGAATATACGAATATTGATATGTTCTTTCCCTGCATGAACCGCCATTCAACATTTAATTTACATCACACAAAAGGATAAACATAGAATTATCATGGAATAAGTATATCAACATACATGGACTACAATAAAGCATAAAATTAATAACATACGATCTAAATATAAAATGATAGACGACGTTGTTGTTCTTCTTGGTCACGCTGGTGCCATTGATTGAATTCGTTTGACAATTCATTGATTCGATCTAAAACGAATCATCGATATTAACGGGCGTCTGACTATTCTCAAATCCCTGAGTGTTAGTGTTTTGTTGTGTTCCCAGTCCAAAATCCCCGAAGCTTGTCCATCCTTTATGCTCACCTGCACTGTCGTGCTCATCCCTACACTGTTGCTGTTGGG
>NW_006494916.1:692800-726991 GCF_000471905.2 Amborella trichopoda | reverse complement strand
TAACTTTTCGTTTCAAAATCTTGCCTTAAAAGTTTCAACGGCCTGACAAACTTAAGCTTTCTCTTCGGGGCTTTTTATGCGTCCCCTACAACATAAAATTTACGGGAGACATCTTTTTTTCTTTTTTTTTTCTTTTTTTTTCCTTTTTCTTTCCTTTTTTTTTTTTTTTTATTTATGTCTGAATCACTTAAATATTTAAAATATTTCCCTAAACCCCATACTAATTTTTAATAAAAATACAAAAAAAACATGGTCATTCTAAACCATTTTATCTCCTTATGGCTCTTAATCCAGACTAATTTTTAATTAAAATATAAAAAAAACATTTATTCTAAACCCTTTTATCTTTTTATGTGGTGATATATTCCCACAAATTTCTCACTTTCTCTCTCTTCTTTGAAATTTTCCCAAATCCTTTCCCTCTTTATATATTTTCCTCCACTTTTTCTCTCTAGGTCACTGGCTCTTCCTCTACCTTGTGTTTCTCGAAACCCCTCTCTCATTTTAGGTTCCAAAAACAAGTACAATCTACGTACAATTAATCATCCATACGAAGAATATCCAACCAATCAATAGAAAAAATCCACATAAATCAAGCAAATATATGAAGAAAAATAAACCATAAAGAGAGAGAAAGAGTGGGAAAATAGGGAAAGAGAGGGTTTGGGAAAAATGGTGGAGAAAGAGATGTAGAAAGAGAAATGTTTGGAGAGGATATATCTTTATTATATTTGTTTAGAGCAAAACAATTAGTTTTAAAGAGGATAAAGTTAGTTTAAAAGGTAGAAAATACAAGACTTAGAATTTATATGACCCAAGATATGTTTTGAAACCTTTAGTCTAATGAGATATAAAACTTAAAAATGGGAGGTATGGAGATAGTTTCCCTAAAATTTATATACTTCCTCTTATCCAACCGTCCATTCTGAATGGAGAGTTGAAATTGCCCCAATCACAATATCACGTCTTACACTATTTTAAACTCACACTAACAAAAAATATAAAATAAAATATTTCTAATAAAATAAAATGACCAAAATCCCCCTAAAAGTTTCAAGGAGATTTTGGTCATTATATTTTATTGAAAATTATTTTTAATATTTTTTATAGATTCGTAGATGGCACGTACAAAATTTCATATTCATACAATTGTTATAAGAGAAACTAAAAATAAAATATTTTGAGACGTCGGATCTAAGATCAAACGATGAATGGCTCTCTCGATCAAAATTGGACGGCTAGATGGCAAAAGAAGCATAAATCTTCTATGTTGTAGGGGAAATATAGAAACCTTTCATTTTTCTTTAACCATCTCCGCCCAACTAAATGGACGATGGAAGTACATAAGCGTCCATTTTTTCCTATGATTGGGTTGTAGGAAATCTTTTTCATACATATAAAGAGAGAGACAAACGGGGTTTCACCTCAATTCATCAACTGCCATTAGAGAAAGCTCCTCCAGTTCCAATACAAAAAAATGTTTTTTTTCGGTGCAGTGGCATACGGATTCGTAGTTGTAGAGGTAAGGTGTACCTTCAAATTTTATCGTGGTATATAATTTTTAGGTAAAATGTTCTTAGGATTATCTCAAAATCTATTTTTATATCTAATTATAGAATTGAAAATTTAAAAAATGGTTAAAATCAACTAGATCTATAAACATATGAAAATCTTGAAAATGGACGGTGTAGATAATATGTTGTAAAATACACTATTTTTGAGACTTAAAATCTTTTTATTTTTCATGGTCATACATCTCGATGTCGAGATGATCAATTAAAGGGTTTTTTAATATTAAAACTACCTTTTTCGATGGATTTTTGAGGTGCATCCGTAGTTCTACATTATAATTGCATCTTTATATAAACTTTTTCCTTCTTAAAAAGCTACTACATGCGATCGTTATTGGGGTGATCTTTGCTTACTGCAATCACTTGTGGCAACCATGCAATAACGAGAGAGAGAATGAAGCAAGACGAAGGAAAGAGAGGAGCAATGGAAAGGGAAGAGAGATGGAAAGCAAAAAATGGAAGCTAAGATGTGGTGAGGTTTGTATAAGGTTGCCTCTTTATATTGTAGAAGTTAGGTGCACCTATAAAATTTACTTGGAGATGTCGTTTTGGCATAAAAAATCTTATGATTGCTTAGAAATCTCTTATTATCTTCAGTTAAAAAATTTAAAATTTAAAAAATAGTACAAATCGAGCAGATCAATAAACACTTGAAAATCTTGAAAACAGACAGTCCATATGACTTTTTACAAGATGTACTAGCTTTTAACTTGCAATTCTTTGTTTTCTTTATGTATATTCATCTCAAGGTCAAGATGATCAGTTGGAGGGTTCTCTTACGTGGAAACACTCTCCACTGTAGGATTTTTGAGATGCACCTTTCCTCAACAGTATAAGGTTGCAACCTTATACAAACTTTTTCCATATCATAATTTAGTCACTTGCTCGAAATTTCGGTAAAGGGATAATAACCTTAGTCAAGGAATGAGAGTTTTCTGGCACATGAGGAGTATTTCATGATAGGGAATTGGGTTGGGGATTGACTGGTTAGCAGCTGGTTTTCAAGTTCAATTCCTCTCACTGAATTGTCAAAAAATAAAAAGTTTATATAAGGATGCAACCTTACCGTGTAACTACGGATGTATTTCAAAAATACCAAGTCAATACATTAAATTATTTGAAAACTTTATCAAAACACATTATTCAAGCATCATAAACCCTATCATAATTTTTTGTTTTCCATATCTGTAGGCCTGACAGGCACCACATAAGTCCCAAGGTACCAATGAAAGATGAGGTGAGGGTCATATTATGAATGAGTGGCTTTTGAGGCTAGGAAACTATGGAAAGTCGCTCACATGAAATTTTGTGCAATCCCCTAGTAAGTACCCACCCTGCTCATAAAAGCTAGGTTCCCTCACGATTTGATTACTGGTATCGGGGGTTTTAGAAAAACTTTTGAAAACTAGGGTTGAAGGTGATTGTACGTGTGGAATAGAACACATGTGTGCGAAGAAGTGCAGCAACAAGCAAGATGAAGCAAACAGATGATAAAGAAATAAAGGAATCGAATACAATAAATATTAAGCAAACAAAATACGATAAGGAACTAAAAGGAATTTAATATAGGAAAGAAAAGGCAAATAAGGTATGACATGAAATTAAATGACCTATTCGAGAAAGATGAAGCAAACTGAATATGAAAGAATATAATTCAAGGGGGAATATATTGATGATTTGTTTTTCCTTTTTTTTTTCACAAATATGAGGATAATAAATAATAATGAAAGCATGAAATGGAAATATTTGATGCACGGGAAAAGCTTAAGACAAAAGAAAAAAAATAACAGAGTAAATTATTTTCTTCTTCTTTTTTTCCACTGGAAAATAAAATCCTAAGAAAAACAGGGGCAAATCAAAAGTACCTAGAGAGATCGGGGTCTGAAAGAGGTTTCAAGGGCTTAAACTAGCCAGCAACGTGATCTGCGTCCCAAGTTTTGAGCTCATGGACTTGCTTATGAGAGGGAGAAGTTGGCTTTTGGATCTTCTGAAATCCAAAAAGCCAGTCCGACAAACTTAATGCTGGACATGCTTACGGAGCTTCTGGAATCTACGAAGACGGTCCGACATAGACTGTGGCAGACTGGAACTATGTCAAACTGGCTTACTGGATTCCAAAAGCTACTCTCTTTTTTTTGAATCCGGTCTGGCACAATTGTGCAAGACCAACTTTTGGATTCCATGAAGCTGGCTCGACATAGAGCAACTTCTCGAGTACGAACATTCGGTATAGGATGATTTGCGCCAAACCAGGTTCTGGGGCATTGTGTGGGTCCAACACTCCGACTTCTTGGAACATTTAGTGCTAGGTTGGCACTTATTGCTGGACTCCATGAAGCCAGCAATTTTTTTGAAAACGGTTACTATGAATTTCATTCAATAAAAGAAGATTACAAGGAAGGGTTAAAGAAGAAAGGGTATAACCACTAATAATGGTTGGTGTACGCCACCATTTGCTAATACTTCAGCTTTGACATTAGCCTCCCTAAAATAATGAAATAATTCAAAGGAACCATTCTTTAAGATAAAATGAATTTCATCAAAGATGCTGCATAATCTCCATGGTGGCTTCGATCTCCTTTTGCCCAAGCAATGACATTACTTGAATCACTTTCAATCATCTTATGACCCTCAAATTTTTTTATTAGTTTTAAACCCTCTAAAAGAGCTATTGCCTTAGTTTCATTCACTGTTGTGTTTCCATATGGCCCGAATAGGTGTGTTTATAATTGCCCATATGATATCTGATGATTCCTCCAAAGCTTGTAGGGCTAGGGTTTCTATAGGAAGGAGCTCTCATCAAAATTCAGTTTCATATAGTTTTCAGGAGGAGGAGACCAATTTATCTTTTTTCCTTGTCTACAACCATTTAGCTTAACAACTTTAGCTGGGTTCTTGAAAATATGTGATTTTGGAACAAAACTACACTCCTTATGAATTGAAAACCATTCAACTGCCAATGCTAAATATTCGATTTAAGAATATGTCTTAGACTTGTGCCCCTTCCAATGTTCTCCTATTTTTCTCTCTCCAAATGTTCCATAAAGTGCTAACCCATAAAAATCTCCATAGGACAATTCTGAACTTCGACAACCTAGGATACATCCATTGTAGAAGGATCAGCTCCATGTAATATGGAATCAAAACATTTAAGTTCAGCAATCTCTTGCACCAGTTCCATAACTCTCGAGTAAAAGGACACCATGAAGCTAGTTTGTCACTATATGTGCCAAACCGTAATATTGAATTCCAGAAGTCGGTCTCCCAGCAAAATTGCCTGACTATGTTATTGGGTTCTAGAAATCGAGTTGAGACCAAAAGCCGACCCGGCACAAAATGTGTCGGACTGGTTTAGAGAAATTACCCATGGGGACTTCACAAGATAGAGAAAATTGGTCAAAAAAAAAGGAGTATTTTACTCCAAAAAAAAAAAACCTTTCTACTGGCAGATGAAATTTTTTAACAATTTTGGGGTAATTACTACGGTTTTAAGGAGTAAGGGATGGGGTTGAGGGCATGCGTAGAAAGTAATACAAGGGGTATCTATAATTAAAAAAAAACGAATATGAAAAGGAATTAGAGCGTGCACGTCTTTTTCGAGAATTCACCAATATTTTCTCTCAGAAATGTTGACCGCGTATATATGATTTCCAGACAAAGGGCACATTTTAGTTACTCATTTCCAGTAAATATAAATACATAACTAAATACATATAAATGCTACTTGTCTTCTTCTTACAAAAATTAAAACCCTAACTATCGTGCCCTTGGACAATTACCAGAGAGTTCTATCTCCCAAATTTCATGGATTTTCTCACTCTCCTTACAAACTAACGGTTAGAACTGCTCCATTAAAACGAATCAATGTTTTCTTTCTCTATTTTTCTCTTAATTTTCCCATACTTTTTAATGGATCAGATGGAACTTGGTATGTATTGTTCAAATTTTCAATAGATTGGTTGTTTTTGTATGATTTAATGCTTTGATTTACTTATCATTTTGTATGTTTATTTTTTTTTTTGCAGAATTGTGTTTCATCGTTTATTCAGATTGATAGCTAAGGGAGCCGTCTGTAGATTTTTTCCAAAAAAGGGAGCGTTCTGTACATGTAAGGCGACTATATTATTTTTTTCTGTTATTAATTTACCTTTCGATGTGTTATTTTTTGAAATGTTATTTACCTTTGGATGTTTGTTTGGGTGTTTGAAATTCATTTTTTCATTTAATGTAATTTAGGGTCACTTTTTATTTGAATTCGATAGTGGCCCTTTTTATTTTTTTGGTGTTAAAGTTGCAATTTTTTTCGTGAATTGAGCATTATGTAGTATTTTAATTATTTATTTATTTAGCATTATGGTGAAATTTCCTCTTTACAAGTTTTATTTGGGAGTTAGTAGGTCATTTCTGACACTTCCTTGATGCATTTATCAAATATTCCTAGACCTTTTCTATTTTTATTTCCTGTTTGAGTTTTGATTGGGTTCTCTTTGCTAACTGTTCGATGTGAGTTTTCACGGAATTAGGATTTTCTATTTCATTTTATTGGGTGTTCCAAATTATTATTTTTGCTTATACAACAAAAACGGTCTTATACTGTTTAATCTGTGGTCTTTGTTGATGCGTTATTTGCTGAAATATAGTTTTGGTCATGAATCAGCTGGCCATGTGACAATGTGACATTTCCTTTCATTCTATTTATTTGCTTATTTATTTTTGATTCGTATTTCTTCCTTGACCTAAGGTTCCATCATTATGCGTGATTTTACCAAGTCATGGTCATGAACATGGTCACAGAGAGTCCATTGCACATGATGTCAGATATCAGTAGACGATCTGTATCACAGGGAGGGGGTTGCAGTGAGCAATTGGAGAAAGAGATCAGCATGATGCTAAAAGAGCAATACATTTGGGAACCTAGTGGTCCTGACGGGGAGTTTCATCCTTGTAGAAGTGGTAGTGCTCCCCCAACTGTTGAAGGCTCTTTGACCGCAATTGGTAGCCTATTCGATCGAAACCTTGGCTCAAACCTCTCTCCACTTAACAAACCTAACAATAGGTTATTATCAGAAGAAGAACTACGAAATGACCCAACTTACCCATCGTACTATTATACCACACAAGCTAATCTTAACCCTAGATTTCCCCACCCTGGCATTTCAAAGGAGGACTGGCGTGCTGCTCAGAGGCTTCAGGCCGGGACTTCTTCAGTTGGAAGCTTCAGGAGGCTATCAGTTGATGAAATAAGCAGCAAGTCTTTGTTCTCTTCGCAGCCTGGTCTAGTGCAAGAGAATGAAGAATGTGATCCTATGGAGGCCAGCGAATTGCGACAAAGGAGTCTCACACGACAGTCCTCTGTGGAGTGGTCCAGGGAGTATGGGCTCTTTGGCTTGCCGGCCATTGGTTTGGGAGCAAGGACCAAGAGTGATGCTAATTTTCAGGTGATTTAATGGTTTCCGTCAGTATGCTGTTTTACTTGCATAATTTTAGAGCAGTGTTTTAAAGCTCAGCAAGTTGACTCTGGGCTTGACCTAGTCAGCAAGCTTTAGACCCCTGGTGAGTCCCATGTAATACGATGAGACTTGCTCAAGGCTAAGGCTTTGTGGCCCTGAAAAATGCTTTTTTGCAAGAGACAGGCTCTGCCAAGTCGACCTGGTTGATTCTGGTTTAAGACCCTAGCGAGTCCTGGCCTGAGTCTGGGTTTTAAAACACTGATTATACTTTTGGGCTTAAATATATGTTTTCTTGGTAGGACAAATTTAGGATATTAGATATGTGTGTAGATTGGTCTGTTGATTGTTAAATGGATGTCTTTGTTTACCGTGTTGGATCTGGATTTAATGATTGTTTCATTGGGTTGAATTGGAATTAATGGAGAGAAGAATGTGCCTCGAGTATTGCATTGGTAACCTCATGCAACATGTTCATGTGAGCACAATATGCTGATGTACCTGTATTCATGTTGCATGTGTTAATGTATGTACTTAGACAGACATACATATCATATAAATCATATTTACATGTGTTTGTGTTTGTGGGTGCCGTTAATGCCTACATGCATGTATGCATGGTTTGGTTTGGATTTTCATACACATCCAATGTGTGTGTACATGGAGGGATACACAATACAGTATGTAAATGCAAATGTATGTGTCCATTGTAACTGTTTCCTCTAATGTGGTTCATGAATCTAGATTTCTAGCAACCATTGATCAAACAATGAAAAAGCTGGACTCTGTTTTTCTAATTCCTGTTATACTTGCTTTTAATCAGTTGCTTATGATAATCTGTGATACACTTGATAATTTATGGTAAACTTGTTTTCCAGAAGAAAAAAAATGTACTTGCTTTTAATTGGTGATATATATTTTCTTTCTTTTGAATTTGAGATTGTAAGGAACATTGGTAAATCAAGTGCAAAGGAACCATAGGAAACCAAATCAATCAACTTTTTGCTAGTTTCCTATTCCCTGCATTCCTGGAAGTAAAAGTCTATTGCTTTCTTTCACCCATACCAATATGCTCTGTTTTTTTCTTTCTTTCTTCTTTTGTTCTAATCCATGTATTATATAGCAGGACATCAGGGGTTCTCTGCCTAAATCTGGTCGCCTTTATCGTCCAGTAAGTCATGGTGCTCTTGATGATGAAGTTGATCTTGCACATGCAACTGGACACCGAATCCTGCAGATGCATAATGGGGCAGATAACTTGGATAATTTACAGCCAGCCCTGTCTAGGGTCAAGAGCGTTGGTTCATCTGGCAATTCTTTTGCATCTGCTTTGTGTAATTCTCTGTCACCAAGCACCACGCCTGATCCACAAGTGGTGGCGAGGTCCCCCAGCCCCTGTCTGCCCCCTGCTGGAGGGAGGCATAGTGCAATTGAAAAGAAGGCTATTGTTGGATCTAATGCCATAAGTGGCATTTCGTCTAGTGTGACAGATATTGTTGATATTGCCACAAGTTTATCAGGTCTAAATTTGTCCAAAAATAGACTGTTGGATGAGAAAAGTCGTTTACATCCTCAGCAGGGGATGATCGATCATGAGAAATTCCTATTTCGTGTGCAAAATGGTCACCAGAGTCAGCAACACCAACTTGTGAACAATTCTGAAAACGGACCTCTACATCCCCCTTCCATATCTCAATCCCCAGCATATGCTAAGTTAATTGATAGCAATGGAAACATAAATGACCATAGTATTTCTAAGATGGGTTCTGATGGGCTTGCTGATTGGGCAAAAGGGACTTCATCAGTGAGTTTGTATCCTAAAGCTCCCTCATCAAGCAGCGCTTCTAATTTTGATGGATCCAGTACTCTGTATCAGAATTCAAATTCTCAAAATGCAGGCCTTCAAAACTTTAACTTGAATGGATATTCCATGAATCAAATGTCACTATCTTCAACAAACAGCCATTTTTGCACAGGTGAGGTAACTTCATGAGTTTAATGTTTATTTAACACCAGCTATTGGGATTCAGTCCTAAAACTGATCTGGTTTGAAGAAAAAAAATGTTCCAAGGAACTGTTGGAAGTGGTCTGAACCAGTCACTGCACTGAGTTGTATCTGGTTTGATCTGGCTGGTTCACGCAATATCTTCCTTTACAAAGGGGGGCTGTTTTTTCCACTGCTGTTTTTAGTAATTCACCTAATGTTTTCAATTAGACTACCAGAAAACTTGGGTGGCCATTCTACCCATTTATGTTGTATGAATTGGCTACCTTTGCATGGACATGGGTGTATGTCTAGGAACATTGTTGGCCAACTAACCATCCCCCATTTAAATTTTATGTCTAATCAGTTGAGCCGGATTTATTGGACTGACCCCTTCTGTTTGACATCTGTTCCAAAACATTGGGTTGAGCACATGAATACTGACAGTTGCTGTCTGTCCAGGAGCAACTCTGAGTGAGACCAATGATGTGCAAAGTATGAATAGGGCCGTTAATCAAGTGGGGGCAGGTCTTCAAATGCCACTAATGGACCCTTTGTACTTGCAGTATATGCAAAGAGCTGTTGAATATGCTGGTCACGTTACTGGAAATTTAGGTGATCCTTCAGCGGGGAGGAACTACATGGGGAATTCTTATGTGGATTTACTTGGACTACAAAAAGCTTACTTGGGTCTTCTTGCCCAGCAAAAATCCCAGTACGCTATGCCATTTTTAAGTAAATCTGATGGCTTGAATCATGGGTACTTTGGTAATGGTTCCTGTGGAGTTGGCATGCAATATTCTGAGTTCCCAGTAGCAAATTCTCTTCTTTCTGCCTCTCTTGGAGTTGGAAATCCTATTAGACAAGGTGAACGGAATCACCGTTTTCCAGCCATGAGGAGCTCAGCTGGAGCCACAGGATCATGGCACTCAGAAAATGGTGGTAATATGGAAGATTGTTTTGCATCATCCATGCTCGATGACTTTAAGAGTAACAAGATGAAATGTTTTGAACTTTCAGATATTGCAGACCATGTTGTTGAATTTAGGTATTTATTTGGGGTCCTTTTTTTTTTTTCTTTGTCCTAAGGGCAACATTTATTTATTGGGAAGATTTATTTTTTCTTTGCCTCCAGTGCTGATCAGCATGGAAGCCGGTTTATTCAACAGAAACTGGAAACGGCCACAATTGAAGAGAAAAATATGGTCTTTCAAGAAATCATTCCCCATGCGCTCTCTTTGATGACAGATGTCTTTGGCAATTATGTCATCCAGAAAGTATGGACCAAAAATTTCATCAATTCTGAAATTACTCATTTTTCATGCATCACACTGATTGATCTCTTATATTTATTTCTTAGTTTTTTGAGCATGGTACTACAAGTCAGAGAAAGGAACTAGCTGACCAGCTTTCTGGGCATGTATTAGCACTCAGCCTTCAAATGTATGGATGCAGAGTGATACAGAAGGTGCTCTCTTCATTCATTTTTACTCCCTTGAGCTCTTTAGCTCATATCATCGCAAATATTGTTCTGAGGTTTTGATGAATGTGGTTTTCAAATGCAATCTCTAAAGTTTGGTTTCTAGGATACAACTGAAATTGCAATTACAGTGATAAGCATTATAAATATTAAGAAAAGGAAAAAGGTTATATAAGGGAGAGGCCCTAAACAATCAAATTAAGATGTGCCTTAAAAAATTCACAGGAAGCGGTTGTTTTGATGCTGAAAAACCCTCAATTAGATCATCTCAACCTCAATATTTATGGACATGAGAAAAAATAGATTTTAACTATTGGAAATAGTGCATCTTGTAATGTATTATCTGGATCGTCAATTTTCAAGTGTTTCAAGTGTTTATAGATCTTCTCGATCTACACTATTTTTTAATATTTTAAATTTTATAATTAGAGATACAATTAATTCAGGTCACCATAAAGATTACTGGTACTAAAACAACTTATTTCGGCACTATTTGAAGGTGTGCGTTACTTTGATTGTTTAGGGCCTCAGCCTTATGCAAACCATACCCTAAAGAAAAAGAGTTGTGATTTATCCAATGATATAGTGTTACAGATTTGCAATGTTTATTGTGCTAAGATCAATTTACCAAAAAAGTATGCACACTCATTATTAATGTCTGATGAGTTTAACATTACTCAAGATTACAGGCAGGTTCTATGCTCTATCAGCTCCATCAATGAGATAGCGTGAGCAACTTCAGTATGCCTCTCTCTCACTCTTTTCCACCTTTATTGTCAATCACGCTCCAGGCATTAGTATTCCTGGCATTCATGGGTATCTTTATACCATGGTTATCAAATTCAAGATGGAGCATGAGGCTCTAGGGGGCTTGATGTGTCATGCTTGATTCGCCTGTAGCAGAGGCATCAATTCCTATGCGGGCAAATAAATATAATAAAGCTAGAAACATTATAACGGTTAGAGAACAACACAAATCTGTGATTTATTTGATATTAGACATTTTATTTTAGTATTTGTCTCTAATATATATACTGTCTCAGTCACTGTAAGAGTAACACTTTAACAAATTCTCCATCTTTAATATAATGAGCATGTAAAATAAAATACTATGTACTTGGCAAATACACCAAATACCAAAAAACTTCAAGACTAAAGCACAATGATACACGAAAAAGGAACCAAAATGGACCCAAAAAAATCCTTTTTTATTTTCTAGTTTCTTGGTGCAATCACCTTCAAATCTTCTATGAGTTAATAACTCAATATCGTGTGCTCAAAATTATTCCGAAGTGAGATGAAAATCAACTAGGAAAGGCTCCTTAAAAATCATACGAGGTTTGCTCATAAAATTGAAATCTTAAAAAAAAAAAAAAAGATTTTGAACAAGTTGGATTGAATCCCTTTAGAACCATAAAATTTTGGCTCTAAGGGGTTCTCAAGGGGTTATATACTCCCTCTCCCCCGCCCAAAAGAAAAAGGAGAAAAAACAAATCCTTTCCACCCTTTCTTTAGCAGGGAAAAGACCACCTCGTGGGCTATATTGCTGCCCACAAGCAAGGTGGAAAAATGCAGCTGCCTATGTGGTCAATGTGCTGCCTAGACAGGCAGATCATGTACGCCCATCATGGCGATGTGGTGCAGCCATGGACTGCTCCACCTTGATGCTGCCGCATAATACGGTATGCAGCCGCATTTGTTAACATTGCTCTATACTGACAAAATAAATAAATTGTTGTATATTCTTCAGTACACTTTAAAATAAATATGTGGAAGATAAATATAAAACATGTGTTGTATCAGATAATATAATCTGTAATATGTGTTACAAAATGTGATACTGTATGTGCTATGTATCATACAATAGATATTACTATGTTCACATAATTGGGTGAAGTGAGTTATTTTTGTGGATACGACGCTCATTTCTCTTATAAAATATGCTTCTTCCTTAATTAATGTAACATAGCTGCTCTTATCCTTTTGAAAAATATGGAAAGCCCTCTTTTGTCTCATGGAGAACATATTTCTTTAATTTATTCCAGAGAATGTCCATAACATAGTCAGTTTGGTGGGAGCTGGAACCTATTAGCCGAGAATGGGATTCAAATATTTTGGCTAATTTGCTATATTAAAAGTTTTGGGTTATGAATATTGGCTAAGGCTATTTTGAAGTATCTTTTATAGCTGGATTCCTAATGCTTGAGGGTCTCTTTGCTTGTTTCAAAGACAGTTGATGGTTGAAGGGGCCAATAGGGTAGCAATTTACACATTTCCTTCTTGAAGTCTTCTTCTTGTCACACTGCCAGCTTGTTGATGCACATTTATGTCATCTGTATATTGCATTGGTAATGTATGCTGATAAATGTTAAATACCATATTGGCCCATTCCTTTCACCACGTCACCTGCGGGTCTATTTGATGTGTTGCTTAATTGCCTTTAAGCAAACAGTTTACTATCTGAATATTCATATGGCAGTCTTGATCTCTTTGCCTCCCTTTAATGTATTTTTATTGGTTAGACTAGAATAAAACTGGTACCCCTGGCTCCAGTGTTTTGCAGTGATGGTGGTGGGCAGCTTACTGCTGTAGCATTTAAGAACAATTGATTAGACCAGCTTGGTAAACTTGGTTTTCTGATGTTTTGATGTCTTTGTAATATTTGGTATCACTCTTTTCTAATTAAAGGCGAGTTCTCTTCCTCCATTGCCTTTTAACAATCATATCTGAAGCTTAAGTTGGAACTGGATCATTCAGGCAATCGAGGTGGTTGATGTGGGGCAGCAGACTCAAATGGTTCTAGAGCTTGATGGTCATGTTATGCGATGTGTACGGGATCAGAATGGTAACCATGTTATTCAAAAGTGTATAGAGTGTGTTCCCCAAGAAAGGATTCAATTCATTATTTCAGCATTTTATGGTCAAGTTGTGGCACTATCAACTCATCCCTATGGCTGCCGGGTCATTCAGGTGTACATTCTTTACTTTTTAATTTGGTCTTATCATATATTATCTTCGTGATGCATTCTGAAGGGCCTGTCTGTGATGGCTTCAGAGGGTCCTGGAGCACTGCAATGATGCAAAAACGCAGCAAATCATGATGGAGGAAATCTTGCAATCTGTGTGCACTTTGGCACAAGATCAATATGGAAATTATGTTGTGCAGGTTTGTAAGTTAATCATCAAATCGTATGGCATGATTTTTGTTGACAAGAGGTGGGGAGGAAATCAGATTTGCATGAATCATTGATCTGTCATATTGAAGTCTCTTTCTTGCTTGACACAAGAGAGGAGAAAGATGGAGAAAAAAGAAAACAGAAAGAAGGAGGGGGGGGGGGGGGAGGGGTATGTGCCCAAGAGAGGAGTTTTGGGTGCAAATGTGTGCATGCATAAAAAAATTAGTTTTCTTTGTGTCTCAAAATAGGAAATGATAAATTGGTCATAGTTCCTGGTAGTGACTATCAATTGCCTTTGAAAGTTGGAGGCTGAATGGCCAAATGGATGATTTTTTTGCGAGGTTCACGTTCGGGAGTGGTAACGCTTATCGATTCTGTTGTTCCTGCAACTGAGATTGAGGTTGCAGATGCATTTAAGAATTTTTTTAATTTATTGGTAGCTATTTTGTTATTCGAATTTCCATTGGTTGGGATTATGGTTTTGCTTGATATGAGGGACATTTATTTGGTTTAAAGTGCTTTCCACAGCTAAGCCCCTGCTTCAGTGTGTTGCTAGCCTTGCCATTTTTTCATTGGTTAAATGCCCTTGTAGGCTGATTGGCTTAGAAATATCTTGATTAAATGCTTTCCTGGTAATGACCATCTATTGCCTGTGAAAGTTGGAGTCTGAATGGGCAAATGGATGATTTTCTTTGCGATGTTTTCTATTGGGATTAGAAACGCTTATCAATTCTGTTGTTCCAGCAACTGAGATTGAGGTCGCACATTCATTTAGAAATTTTATTAATTTATTGGCAGCTATTTTGTTATTCCAATTTCCATTTGTTGGGACTATGGTTCAGCTTGTTGATAGCCGCGTCATTTTTTTGTTGGTTAAATGCACTTGTATGCTGATTGGCTTAGAAGTATCTTGAGTTTCAGATATGCACCTTATGTCATAGCTGATACTGAATTAGAGGTAGTCAGAGGTCCTTTATTTTTCGCTTTCTTTTTGTTTTTTTGAGTGGTTTCACTTTTTGAGTATGAAAGTTTGACTATTTCAAGAGCTACCAAATATTGTTAGTCATCTTGACAAAATAACAAAGATGAATCAAATTCCCGGAAAAATTACAAAAAGGTACCTTACAGAAGTCTTGGGAGTAGCCATTTTCAATACTTTGATGTCCTTATTATTATTATTATTATTATTATTTTTAAGAATTGACGGTTGTATTTAAAAAGCAAAGTGAAGTTACATTAGCATGACTATGACATCCCACCACTTGGCCACTCCCTACATTGCAAAAAATGCCACATGTCCGTGGAAGGAAGCTCTTCGACCTGGCAACGAAGGTCTTTGACCTGGCAACCCCCTCTCGGCCAGATATTGGACATTTTGAGCGTTGGTGCAGACCCCCATCATCTTAGACTTAGACATATTAATTCAAAAATCAGTCGCCTACTTGAATAATTTGAGGAAGAGGAGGAGGGTGTGCGTGTGTTGGGAATTAGAGTTGCAGAACAAAGGCCTGTCATCGGCATACTGGAGGTACGACACCACTGTCCCTTGGTTGCTAGATTTGATCCTTGATAGCCATACTCTGTCATACAGTCTACCTACCTGTATGACAGGAAGGGAGAGAGGGGATCGCGCTGCCTTAGTCCCCTAGAGGAGCTGAAATAGCCTGCCGTGATCCATCGATTAAGACCGAGAACATCGGGCTGGAAATGCAGCCATGGACCCAAGCCCTCCATTTGGTCCCGAAGCCCATTCTATGGGGGGTTTCGTCGGGATGCCCCAATCGACGTGGTCATAGGCCTTCTCCCAATCAAGTTTTATGATGAGGCTTGGAATTTTGGATAAATGTCTTGAGTGTATGCACTCGTGGCCAATGATGGCCCCATCGAGAATATGTTGGTCCTTCACGAAGGCCCCTTGGTTTTGAGAGATGACCATCCCAACACTTCACGGAGTCAGGTGGCAAGAACCTTGGAGAGGATCCTATAGGAGCTATTGGTAAGGCTAATGGGGCGAGAGTCTTTGAGTTCTTCAGCCCCCTCGACCTTGGGAATCAAGGCAATAAATGTGGCGTTCATACCATGATGCCCCTCTCATGGAGCTCTTTAGAAAAAGCTAAGACATCAGGTTTGAGAAATCCCAAAAGGTCTTGAAGAGTGCAACTGGGAACCTATCAGGTCTCGGGGTCCTCTCTTGGGCTAAAGATTTGATGGCCAAGAGGATTTCTTCCTCCAAGAAAGGCTATTCCAACTGGGCTGCTGCTTCTGGGGGGATGGAGTTGAAAGACAAGTTGTCCATAATGGGTCTAGGCCCGTGGGGAAGCTGAAAAATTCCGTAATAGCAAATGGGATGAAGGGAGGGTTGTCAAAGATTTGGTCCCCAACTTTGACGAGGGAGATTGAATTGTCCCTTCTACGGCAGTTTGCCATTTATGAATAAATGTGGTGTTACTGTCTCCACATTTGAGCTATCTGATTCTTGAGTGTTGGAACCAAAATATTTCTTCCTTTCGGTGGAGGTGGATGGATTGGTAAGCGACCTTGGATTGTGTTCTAAGATGATTTTCTTCTGACGAGAGAGGCTTGATCTCCTTGGTAAGGTCGAGGGTTCAGATAGAGTCAAGCAACTAAGTTTTCTGTCCTTGAAAGTTGCCTGGGAGTTGACGGCTCCAGGATTTAAGCTTAGCTTGGAGGAGCTGCAGCTTGTGTTGGAAGTGGAAACCTGCACGACCATGGCTAGAGGCGGAGAAAGAGGTCCACTAGGCAGAGAATAGTGAGGGAAAATTTGGCTATTCGAGCCAGGCCAATTCAAATCTGAAGGGTGTAAGCCTGACGCACTTTGGGTATCCAGTAATATGGGCTTGTGCTCCAAGGTAGTCTTGGGGAGGAGGGCCTGGGAATGGGAACCTGGAAAGGCTTCGTCCCACATGAGATTTGTGAGGAATTTGTCCAATTTGGGCAAGGATGGGTGGTTCGACCAGGTGAAATTGGCCCCTAGTAAAGGGATGTCAAAGAGTTCGTTTCTAGAGATGAAGTTCGAGAATTCCAGTATGCCGTGCTAGATTGTAGAGCTTGTGTTTCTTTCATGAGACCACCTAGTGATATTGAGATCTCCCCCGAGGCACCATGAAGAGGGGGAAGGAGGAGAGAACACAAGGTCGTCTGATTCAGACCATAAGGCGTCCCAGACATTACCCAAGTTAAGGCCATATATGTCTGAGAACTTCCAACAAAAACCGTCGGAGATCCTCGACAGGGTAAGAGTTACAGAGTAGGATTTCACTGTGGATTGGATGAGGGAGTGGAGAGAGGGTTTCCAAATGACCCATATACTCCCTGGGGCCCCTTGGGCCTCAAGCATCTCCCATTGATTGGGTATTGATCCTCATACTTGGCGAATTTGGGGGAGAGTGGGGTGGGGAGCTTGGTCTCGATTAAGGCTAGCATCGAAGGAAAGAGCTGAAGGTAGTAGTCTTTGGCACAATTTTGTTTTTGGGGTTGTGGGCAAGGCCCCTCACATTCCAAATGAGAATCTTCATTGGATTAGAAGATGGTAGAGGGGGTGTTTTTGAGTGAACGTCTGACAAGTCCCAGGGGGGAAGCTTCCGACAAGAGGGAAAAGTCGTCTTCTGTCATAGGAAATGGTACAATGGAGATTTGCAAGCTCCCTAGGGTTTGCAGGCTTCTGCTTAAGTCTCTTGGCTGATGCCAAGAGAAAATCCTAAATGTCCTTGTTGGGACCATTGTTCTTGAATCCCATAACCTTGAGAACTTCCTTGATATCACACAGGGTTTGGTCCATCCCTTCCACGAAAATGGAATCCATTGATTGAGGGAGAGGGTATGTGAATAGTTTGAGGATGTCGTGCCGCCTGTGTGGGTCAGTGAGGGGGGATGACTGAGGTGCCGCCCTTGTTGAGATACCCTACTCAAGGAAGAAGTGATGGAGGGGGTAGAAGCAGGGGAGGAGTTCCTCATGGGGGGAAGAGGGGAGAAGTCGGGGAAAGGAAAAGAAGATATGAGCAGGGGTGAAGAAGAGAGGGCTAGGATGGATGCCAAAGGAGGGAGGTTGAAGAAGTCTGGGCGGTGCTCAAGGGCTAGGAGATGGGGTGATAAGTGAGGGGGATACTCAGAGGGGATCGAAACTAGAGAGGGAGGTGAATAGGCTGGTATGAGGGTAATGACTGAAAGTGAATAATTGGGTACGCTAGGGAAAACTAGGGAGAAAGAAAGGATGAGTGAGCATAGAAAATGGGGGCACAGGTTGTGAAGGTGGGAGTGAGGTGGGGGTTAAGGGGAGAGGTAAAGTGAGAGGGGAGCAGGCTGGACACCACAGAGGGGTTCCAGAGGGCAGAAGGCAAGGGGGAGGTAGAGGCTTGAGATGTTAGAGGATAGGGTGAAGCGAGGATGGGGGTGGGATAGGAAGGGAGGAGGATGAGGTATCCACAATAGTCAGGGAAGTACCGAGGAGAGTGTGTGATGGGCTTGCTGGTGGGTGATGGGGAGGAAGGGGTGGGGATGGGGTCCCGATGAAGAGGGTTCACCAGTCAGGGCTGAGGGAGGGAGGGAGGGATGGGTCGGCAGTCAGTGAGACAGGGTGGATCTCTTCGGGTAGCGTCTGAGCACGAATGATAGGGATGAAAGGTTCTTGGGAATCGAGGGAGTCAGGGGAGACTGTAGGGTCGGTATGAGGGAGAGGCCAACCTTGTTGGATTGGTGAGAGTTCATGGTGGTAGCTTCAGGGATATGAGAGGGAGAGACTAGCACAGAGGAGGGGCTTGGGACTTACGAAGAGGAAGAGGGACCGGCTTTCTCCGGCATAGCGGAGTAGAGAGGGGGAGGGAAGTAAATGGGAGGGTCAATGAAATGATCCTTAGCTGCCTTGAGATCTAGTTCCAGAAAGGTGCAGGGGCTGCGATCGTTAACTGTTGTTTGATTGGAGAGGGTAGTCGACGTCTTAGGCTTGAAAAGGTGGCTCAAGGGCAGTAAGGTGGCTTGGGGAAAGTACGCAATCTTGACACGCGGGAACATGCTTAGCGGGGACGCAAGGTAGGCGTCAGGGTTTGTCATGTGGTTAGGGTGGGCGGGATGTCCCAGAGGGAGGAGGGGTGGAGAATGGGGCTGTGATGGAAGGTTGGATGGTGGGGATGGAGGGACTAGTGTGCAATTGACGATCGACAACATTTCGAGGGAACTTGGGGTCCTAATTTGTGCTATCGGATGAGTGGTGAGGACGGTGATTTCTGCGGCCAGCTCGAAAGCGACCATGGTTATCTTTCTTGCAGACCACTGTGGTCTAGGCATCCTGGTCTACTGCCGTGCCCTTTTCGTGGTCCTTGGTCTGTGGTCCTGTGCAATCACGTTGATGGTCCAAAGATTGGCCGAGGATGGCTTGGGCTATGGCATTGAACTAGGCGATGTGCACCTAGAAAAAATGGCCCTCTGCTTCCAACCAAATAGAGGGAGGGATAGGTGAAGTTCAATGGATTTGATGAGTAGCGGGATGGCTCCCAAAGGTAGAAACGCCGACGATTTTCAATGGGTTGAGATGAAGGAATTACAAGCTTCTCTTTTATTGCCTTGACGGTGTTAGGATGCCATGCATGGAGATGAAGATGAATTTTGAAGGCCTGCAACCATATCTTTCTTCTGGGTGTAGCATCGTGGCTGTGGTTCCAAGTGGTCAGGCTAAGGGGGGCCCGTTTGAAAGAAGGTCTGCAGCCCTGGAGTGCTCTCTGTGCGCTACGAACCAACGGGAACGTGAACAGTATCCCTCTGCCTGCCATGGCATAACACATTAGGTTTGGTTCTTGCCAAAGGTTACGGGCCCACATTTCTATACCTCTGAGGTCATCTCTGTGTGAGTGGAAGTATCCGACCTAGGAGGATTTCAGGATTTCACTAAAACCGAAAGTGGTTTGGCCTTGGATGGAGATGAAGGTGAAATGGACTGTCTAGGTAAGGGAAAGTTGATAGAGGGGAGGGTGGAGGAAGCCAGGGACGCATGAGGGTTGGGGGATGTAGGCTGGGGAAAGAGCGGGAGGAGCGCAAGAAGGCTTAAGGGCAGAGGCGTAGTCGAGCACTGGTTGGGTGGGTGTTAGGGCGGGCAGGATAGGTGGAGGGGCTGACAGGTTAGGAAGGTCATGGGCTGCCAGTGAGGGAGCAGAAAGGGGAGAAGTAGTTATCGAGGGGGCAAGTGGATGTCTGGGGGGTTTCAGGAGATGAGTAATTGTTCCCCTATGGTTTTGAAGTTTGCACTCGCCTCCTTTATGTTGGTGAATAATAGGTCATAAAATGATTACAAGAAAAAAGAAATATGCAGATAAGTTGAAAAAAATAGTTAAGTTTTGTTCAAAGAAAACATTAAAGCTATAAGATAATCAGTGAACCAATAGAAAAGTTGATGACATGCTGGACATGTGCAGGCTCGTGGAGTGAGGTTTCGTGATGACTTTGAATTTTGATTTTCATATATAAGCTACCCTTTGTCTACGGTTTGTTATATTTACTGAAAATCTGCTTATATGCCAAACTTGAGAGTTTTGGTACATTATGCTGATAACCTGCACATCACAGCATACACCCCCATTCCCCACCGCCTGCATCCCTCTTCCTCTCCTCTGGGTTCTGGCACTGATGCTGTAGGGACATTATTTTTGAATTGTACACATACAACTATCAATGCTATTTTATTTGATAAAATTTGTTCAGATTTCCCTTTGTGCTTTTCTTTTCCTCCTACCTTTCTGTATTTTTTGTGGCATCGGACTTTTTTGATTGTTCATGTTGTTTCCTGAATGCCTGATTTTTTAATCAACATCTTGCTGTTTCCTGATATGGTAATTACTATTTTTTTCATAAATTTTCTTTACAGCATGTGCTAGAGCATGGGAAACCTCATGAGCGTTCTGCAATCATTGAGAAACTAGCAGGACAAATAGTTCAGATGAGTCAACAAAAGTTCGCTTCAAATGTGGTTGAGAAATGTTTAGTGTTTGGTGGCCCTGCAGAGCGTCAGCTTTTGGTTAATGAGATGCTTGGGTCTACAGATGAGAATGAACCCCTGCAGGTTTGTCCAACTCTTTGGACCTCTAAAATTGAACAAACAAAAGCACTCGATTTCTTCGGCTTCTTGCATTCTTAGGGCAAACTGGTTAACCATTTCTCTGAAATGTGGTGCCTATATCATAAGTTTGAGGATATTGTGGTGTATGAATTGTGCACTGTTGTTATGATTAATGAAGATCACTCCGTTTTTCTTTCGGTACATGGGATTGCCATTCTACTTCACCATACATGTTTAGTGAAAGATAGTTGGAAGTGGAGACTTCAATTTAGCTGGATCTTTTGATCTATATGCATATTTTTCTTTATCTATACATGGAATAACTCTATAAATAGATTTATGGGTTTTGCTTTATAGGCTTGTTAGAGTATTCATTGCTTTATAGCATGAACCAAAAGAAACAAATTGCAGTGATGAAATGTTGTATCTTGAATTGTCTGGTACTTCATATGAGGGCTTTTATTTCTAAAAGAACTGCATAAATTCACTAACTTACACTAGCTGCACTCCTGATCTGAAATTCCACTTGAATACCAGGGTATGTTTCTTGATAGCAGTCATGAAGTGATGTAGCTCTTGCTTCTTTTTTTTAAGTACATCATTACTAGTACTTCTTTGATGATTCTACCTTGATTTGTCATGATATATCTCAAGAAAGCAGCAAATAGAGAACTGCCCAAAGAGATTGCACCATCACTAGCACTACTAGAGCAAGGCCATCAAATGTGGTATGCAGCGACAGGCACTACGAGGTTACAATGTGCTGGGAAGCTCTATGTGGTCATAAAACAGGCACATCAGTTCCTACGTGGATGATAAATACAAAACATAAAAAAAAAATCATAAAATTTTTAAGAACAAAAAATGGCACAATTATATGATATATTTGATAGTCCGGCATTTTTAGTTGAATATTTGTTTCTGATATGTACCGTGGTGCATGTTGTTCGCAGATGATATAGTTTTGATCGATGAAACCAGAATTGGCGTCAGCACAAAGTTAGAACTTTGGAGGAACGCTATAGAATCCAAAGGTTTTATATTAGTTGGTTTAAGACAGAGTAAGTTTAGTAATAATAGGAATAGAGACGAGGAAGTAGTTAAGATTGACTGTCAGGAAGTACAAAAGAGACCGTCCTTTCGATATTGGTCAATAATCTGGGAAAATGGAGAGCTTGAGGAAGATGTCGCACACATAATTAGAATTGGGTGGCCGAAGTGGAGATGTGCAGCTGGAATTTTATGTGATCGTCACATACCTATTGAGCCGAAGGGCAAGTTCTATAGGACAACTGTGAGACTAGCTTTGCTCTATGGGACTGAATGTTGGGCAGACGAAAACAATATACCCATAGAATGAGTGTAGCGGAGATGAGGGTGTTGAGACCGATGAGTGCAAGACAAGAAGGGATAGAATTCGAAATGAATTTATTCAGGAGAATTTTGGTATGGCACCAATAGGCGATAAGATAAGAGAGAGTAGACTTAGGTGGGCTGGCCATGTGTGGCACCGACGAGGTACAACACATGTTAGGAGTTGCGAGTTAGTTTAAGTAGAAGGACTGAAAAGAGCAAGGGGTAGGCCTAAACGGACGTGGTTAGAAGTAGTCCGAAAAGACATAGGGACTTATAGCCTCATTGAGGTATGACCTTTAATAGAGCAGAATGGCGGATCAGGATTCATGTAGCTGATTCCAATTAATTGGGAAAAGGCTATGATGATGATGATGATCTGTCTCCGATATGATGAGTTTTGGCAAAATTTTACGTTGACTGCCTACCTAACACAACCCAACTCCTTTACCCGGGCATAGGATAAGTTAAGGGGAAACTTTAAGGTCATTACCCCTTGGGAAAGTTTAGGTATGACACCAATAGACGATAAGATGAGAGAGAGTAGACTTAGGTGGGCTGACCATGTGTGGTGTCGACCCAGTGCATCACCTGTTAGGAGGTGCAAGTTACTCAAAGTAGAAGGATTGAAAAAGACAAGGGGTAGGCCCAAAAGGATGTGGTTTGAAGTAGTCCAAAAAGATATGGGAGCTTATGGCCTCATTTAGGATATGGCTTTAAATAGAGCAGAATGGTAGACCAAGATTCGTGTAGCTGTAATTGAAAAAAAGCTATGATGATGACGATGATCTGTCTCTGATATATATGTTGTCTCAATTGCTTTTAGAGTAAATACAAGCATTATTGTTTGGTGTTCACAATTTACATCATTTCATTTAACACATAAAATAACATGGTCCAATCCATTTATCAAATTGAAAATAAGAAAAGCCAATGGATACAGTTTATATGAGGTGGCAACTTTCCTTGCATAAGTAAGGTGGCAATGTTTTACACTGTTCATTTTAGTTGGATGGTGTAGATTTGACATGTCTTTTAAGACAATGTTAAAATGTGACACGTCTTTTAAGATAGTGACAAATCTACACTACCTAAATAAAATTGATGATGTAAATGATTGCGACCTTGTTTCTACAAATAACGTTGCAACTTTATGTGAACTTTCTCCAAAATCAATTACCAATCACTTAAGAAAGTATGCTTCTATGATACTATCAAAGAAAATAATAATTAGCAACTTTAGCATACAGCCAAATAGTCTTTTACTAAATTAGAAAGTAGTGACTCTAGCATATGGCCAAATACTAAGTAATTGGCAAGTACTTCAATTTGGGACCGAAACACAATGACATAAATATGAAAAACATAAAATTTAATTTGTCAAGTAGTTAGATTTGATCCCCTCCCCTTAGAGTTGGAAAAAGAAGGTTTTAAGGCGTCATGGGGTCTTACATATCCTCTCCCCCAAACCTTTTCTCTCGTTTTCTTCTTCTTCTTTTTTTTTGGGTGGGGAAGGAGGGGCGGGAGGGAGGGGGGGGGGGGGGGGGGGGGTTTGGGATGGGTTGGAATACCAAAATATCGCTGCTCATGGGCTGTTTTTCTGTTTTTCTGCCCATGAGCAGGGTCACCCTATGCAGTTGGCATAGGCTGACAATAAGCCACGTAGGAGAGCCCATCATGGCCACCTAGGCAGGCCTATGGCCACATGGCTTCAATGCGACCACATGATGCGTGGTGGATCTAGAAAAAATCTGCCCCACTACTGCAAACACTGACCAAAGTACAAGTGGTGGATCTAGAAAAAATCTGCCCCTTGCTACTGCAAACATTGTTACCCTGATGATCATTGGTCCATGTAGGCGTCTTCACATGTGTTAACATTACTTCAAAATTTGGAAACCACAATGCTGACGATCACCCCTTCTTATTTCTGATCGGTTATAGGTATCTAGCCAAAGGCAATTATCTTGGAGGAGGGAGGACATCCTTTACTGGACTTCCTCGCGACATTTGACATTTCTGTGTTGCAAAGTGTAAAATAATTACTCATTGATAGCTACTCCACCTCAAGGTCATTCTATCAACCTCAACTTCGAGATTAATACCTCTTTTAAGCTACTTAACAATCCATTCAACTCAAGTATGTCCTCATCCCTGAGATTCCTTTAGAAAGGACTCTAATTTACTCCATACTCCGCCACTTGAGACAACTGTCATCTAGATTTGTCCGTTTACTCTAACCAGTTGTGGAAATCGTACCTTCGGTGCCCAGCTCCATTCTAAGAGTTATCGCGTCACTTGAATATTTGATCATTCTATGCTTTTTATGCAGTCCTCTTAGTGAACTCCTGGGCAGCCCAATTCATTTGACAAGAAGTGGTAGAAACTGCATACAAGCTAACCACCTTCTTCACCCACAACTACCAGCCGTCCATCCATAATTGCCCTCTTAACCTCATCTGAAGCATTGTACCATCTCCTCAGCAGATCTTGATTGCCACATAGGGGTGGCCTGTCCAGCTCCTTAATTCTTCTATCTGTACGCTACCATGCTTCTCAGGTTAGGTTTACCCACATCTGGGTCCCAAAGGCCTTAGGCTTACCCACACAAATTTGGATAACTTGGTTGATGTTAAGCAAAATACCTCTCAAATTGTACCCTCTAACCACCTCCTCCATCTGACTCCCTCTACCTTGATCCCCAAGGCTGATGGTTATTCTTTGCTGATACTAAGCCCATATCACCTAGAACCATGCGTAATTACCGGTCTGAATATTAGAAGCATTACAAAACCGAGAGTGGGACTAGAGATGCGTCCTCCTGGTTCTGCCTTTAAAACTCTCAAGTAGCCCAGCCTATTAATAAGACAACTGAGTGGGCTTTAGATGATGGTAGAAAAAGTTAGCGAGCGGGTCTTGCTTATCTCAGTCCTCTAGAAGTTCTCTATGAACCTTCGGTGGATGCATATGCCATGCTGTAGAAGTTATAGACATACATGCCATCATCTCTTTACAGAACAAGGAAACCCATTTCTGTGATTAAGAAAACTCCGATCCATTCGGTCAGAAGCCTTCATCATGTCTGCCTTTTAACTGATGTTGGTCTGCGTGACTGCATGTGGGGAATTAAATGTCAATTCTTTCTCAAAAAGCAGGTGTTTTGCATCATTAAACCAAAGTAAGGGGGACATAATATGTGAACACTTGTTATAAACATTAAAAAAACTTGGAAATTTTTTCAATTCCTGGAATTTCCATGCTCTTTAGATAAAAATTGTGTGTTCAACTAGAGAATTTTCTTACTCAATTCAACCTGGGAAGAAGAGACACATTATGCTCATTGGCTAGAATGGTTTCATACAATTCAAAGCTTTTTTCACTTTATTTCTTTCATCTTCATTTATAATGAATGAAGTGGCTTTATTTGATCGACTCATTTAAGCCTCTTCAGCCATGGCCTGTGATTTGTGAGATAAAACATGATGCTAGATTCTTAAAATAGCTAGATTGTTACTATATGTACTACATGAAGTAGAATGAATTGCTTAAGACTATACTTAGGAAACAAATAAAAAGTAGGTGGTTTTCTTTATCCATATCTTGAGCGGTTGCATGATGCTAATCCAAAAAGAAAAAACTACTTTTGTAACAGGCCATGATGAAGGACCAGTTCGCTAACTATGTCGTGCAGAAGGTTCTTGAGACCTGCGACGATCATCATCGTGAGCTCATTCTTTCACGAATCAAGGTCCACTTGAATGCCTTGAAGAGATATACTTACGGCAAGCACATCGTGGCTCGTGTCGAGAAGCTTGTTGCAGCTGGAGGTAAGAAGGATGCCCTCCACATTCCATTTTCTTATGTCATTTTATAGTTATTTATATTCATTCTTGCCCTAAAATATATTTAATTGTTGTTCATTAGATAAACACAGGATTCAATATCTAGACCCAAAGAATCAAAGGAAAATAACAAAATCTAGTTTTCTTTTCTTTTCATTTTTAGTAATCCATTCTCCAATTGATTTG
Source organism: Amborella trichopoda (assembly GCF_000471905.2). The sequence goes on along the minus strand of NW_006494916.1, from coordinate 700,889 downwards.
CTACCAGAGAGGCGCATCGGGGTTCCACCTACGTATATGTCCTGAAGGTTTTGAGAGTGCAGACCATGTACAGCTAACAAGACTGGTGAAGTATTTGCCAGCCGGAGTATGTTTTTCCAGTCCAAAGTAGAGAGAGAGAGAGAGAGAGAGAGAGAGAGAGATTGGTATGGCAGATGGTGTATATGATAGGGGCCGATCAACTAAATAAATGTGTATGTCAGCATATGTACTGTTGTTTCACTTATTTGTATATTCTGTAGTCTAATTTGACGACGACGACACATCAAAGAGGGTGAGCTTAGTTAGGGTTTAGGGGAAATGAGGCATTGTGGCTCAAGACGTTTTTTTTCATAACCTTGAGATGCATGTACACGAGTGTACTGTCTGTAAAGAGAAAAAGGAGTGTAGGGTAATGTATAAGAACGTTTGGTGGAAGATGTTTTCTTCATAAATAAGGGGTTTCACTCTGAAATCCTTACTAATAATACAAGGATATTGGAGGATACATGTTTTGAAGAGTGAAGAGGTTATGCTGCTTGTTTTCGGTATGTTTATCTTTCTTATTATCTGAAGGAGAAACCACTGAAAATGATTATTGAGATTGCCAACATATTTTATGGGACGGTTTCTATGAATCCATGGCCTCTAATGTAGAAATGGGGCCCCTCTTAATAATCTATTTTTAAAATGGATTTTGGTCCTAATTTTTAAGGAATATATAATCTCTAACACGACAATCATTAATGTGTAAAATTAATAAATTTTAAAAATTAAAAATGTTTTAAGTTTTTTAATAAAATTATTTGGATAATAAAATTGTTTGGACCGCTGATTTCAAGTTTTTTTTTATAGGGACTATCATACCAAAGATGGATGGTTTTTGCTTAGGGGGATGCAAATACAGGAATGCGTCCCTCAATGCATATCATACTCTTCCCATAAATGGATGATCCTTGGCATATTACTTCTAGCAGGTTTGGAGGTGTTTTAGCCTGTCAGTATTTAACCCAAACTGAATTTAAAACCATTAGCTTACGAAGTACTGGCATTGTCCTATCCTTTTTCAAAACCACCTTCATGTTATGACCTATCAGAAAGTCAGCGAATTTCCGATTAAAACATTATTTTTTTCAGTATGATGTTTTTGAAATTGGTTAAGAACTACAATTTTTCCAGGATTTTCAAATTTTATTTTTTAATGGAACCAATATAATTTTATTATTTTACCGTTCTTCACAAAAAAAAAAAAAAAAAACATTTACCATTGAACTTTATCTCTTCATTGATTTAATATCTTTCAATTTAGTTTAGAGATAAACACATTACAAGTGGGGAAGTAAATAAAGGATCTTGATTTAACAAAAATTTCTATCAGATATTTTTGCCAATATGTTCCCTAAAAAAAAGTGCAATATATTCCCTAAAAATTATCAAATAAAAAAAATCAAATATCTCAACAGGAAAATGTTTTGATGGGGCTGCAGCCCCATCAAAATAAGTAGAGCCTAGCCCCAAAGCTCACCAAAAAGTGTACTTTTGGCATCGGAAAAACTACAAAATGATCATCTCAGCCTTGACCATTATGGTTGTGAAAAAAAATTAAGATTTCCTACCCTAAAAATAGTGTAATTGTGTGCATTACAACACATTGTTTAGACCGTCCATTTCACCTTAAAATAAATGGTCATGGATCCGCAAGACCTATTTATTTTTTTAGCTTCAAATTTCATAATCTGCGTTAGAAATTGATTTTAGAGCCATCATGGAGATTTTCATTTCTCAAAGTGCCTTTGGATGAGGATTCTATGGGAGACTTTGTATTGTTTTCATAAAACCTAAGCATTACAGAAATTGCGTCCATTTCAAAATAATGGTCGGAATGAGACCCAGTAAAAAATCTTTTTATTCTCTAAATATTGAGTGTAATTATAAAGAGCAAGAGAGAGATTAAGTGACAACTAATGATTTAGGCAGTTAGGAATTCTCGGTGAGCTTCGAATATTTGGATTTTTTTAAGCATTTTGTTGTTTTCTTTTTGCACACAAAAGTTTGATTAATTTTATCTTTTTATATATATTTTTATTTCATTGGTGTGTATACAATATAACATTTTTGATGGACCAGTATTTTACATTTTTGGTTTTTTTTTTTTTTGTTTGCTGTAGTTCTTTTTGTTTCTTCAAACAATAATTCCATACCTTGGGTTACATTCTAGTTGTTTGGTAATGTTGTTCTCATGTATTGCTGTTTTTGTGTATGCTTCCAATAAATCTATTATATGTTTTCTAGTTCTTTGCTAATGTTGTTCTTATGCATTGCTGTTTTTGTGTATGCTACCAATAAATCTATTATATGTTTTGCTTGTTGACAACAAAGTAAGTATTGTAGTTGTATTTATTGAAAGTTTAGACAAAAAATTATTAGTACCACTCTAAGGATATCAGATAAGCGCATAAAATTATTCTCCAATGGTTTTAATATATCCATACAATAATTACAATTCATAATCTTACATTGAGTTAATCTTTACATATCCGATTTTTTCACCAAATTATTTTTGGCTAAATAAAAAATATTCATGATTTATCTAATTTTTGGCTATCCATAATTTTGACACAATTTTTTGCCTTCGACATTTTGGAGCAAAACACATTTTATTACTGATGTTTTGGTCTCTTAATATATTATTGTTCTCCAAGGTGAGTGAATGTATACTAAGAGGTTTCAGAGAAGAGACAGCCGAGTGGGAGTGAGTGAGTGAGAGAGAGTTTAGTAATGGATGACAGACCAAGAGGGATGGCAAAGCAGGGTTTTGGGTGAGAAGCGCAGTGGGTTATAAAACACCTCGAATGGAGGAGAGAGAGAGAGAGAGAGAGAGAGAGAGAGAGAGAGAGAGAGAGATTTTGATAATATGGAAGGGATGGGGTTTAATAATTCAAAAATAGCATTAGCTCTATGTGTATCTTTGGCAAGGGTTGCTTGTTAGTATCGATCTATCCACTTGATGCTTGTGTACTTGCAAAGTGCTTTGCTTTAGGTCCGTTTGACAAAATAGAATCTGAATATTCAAATTTATAGAAAAATTTATTTTTTATATTTTTATTAAATTTTAATATTTTTAAAAAATATACGTTTAAAATTTCAAGTTATTTGGATTTGTAAAAAAAATTAAAATTCAAACACGAAACGAGGTCGTGACCGTCAGATCGGTCCAGATTCAAATTGAGCCGTTGGGCTCATATGAACACATGTTCATATGAACTAGTGGGCTATTCTCAACATTTTAAGTTTAGAACAAGAGAAAATAGGCAGTTTGATCTTTTTTTTTCACTTTTCTTTTAAAAGTATTACAAAGTTCAAAAAACGGATACATCTATAATTACATAAACAAAACAATATTTTTGTAATAATGACAAATATAATGGATATATATGTAATTGTCCCTATATTGACTAAAATGCTTCTAAAATTTTTAAAGGTATTTTGGTCAATTTTTTTGTTAATTATTTTTTAATATTTTATTAGGTAACCTTAATGAGAAGAGTAGACGCTCTAAATTTCATATTATTTAGATATATAAAAAAATATTTAAATTTAAATACAAAATGTTGTTCTAATCATCGAATCGGCCTAAATTCAATCTGGACTGTTGAACTTACACTATTCTATCACCCTTTATTTTAAGGTCATCTTCTTCTTTTACTTCATTATTATAGGTGGTTTGAAACTTTGAATATACATCATTTCCATCATAGAATTGTTGGGCGTCATAAACATTTACAAAGTTCAATTATTGAGCTATGCGTTCAATGTTCATAAATATTTGAGAATAAATGCATTTACGTAGCTGTCCTTTGAATTTTACAATTTGTTTTCTTACCGATGGTTTGGAAGTGTTAGTGGTGGCAAAGGAGTCTGGGAAAAGGAGTCTGGGACATTACGTTGAGGCACCTACCCCCAACTACCGATGCCGGACCCCATTCCCGAAAGTAAGAAGTTACCACTAAAATTTGTTGACAATTACAAAATTCTAAAAGCATTTTAGGAAATTTATCTTTTAATTGAGCCAAACAGTCAAAATGAATCTTCCAATTGCATCTAGATACTACAACCAAAAAGAATTTACCCATCTTTTAAGAAAAAAGAACGATCTTGTACGCCTATGCACGTACTGCTACAATAAACGTCCAACGGCCTCAAATTGAATTTGGCCTTTATCTGATGGTCATGACCTCATTTCGTATTTGAATTTTATTTATTTTTCTACAAATCCAAATTACTTGAAATATTAAGTATGTGTTCTTCTCATCAAGATGCACTTAATAAAAATATCCGAAAAATAATTTGAAAAAAAATAAATTGACAAAAAGACTCTCAAAATGAATCTGGCCCGATGGACGTTTTCCTACCGATACACCTATTGGCGTACCATAGCATCTTCCTTTAAAAGAAATTATTTGCTAAAAAATATATCTTCCAAGAGACGCACCGCTCTAGCCTATGCATCTCCGGATACACAAACAGGTCCTAGTATGACTTAAAGTAAAATATGTACTAGGTCTAAAGTCTAGGTTTAGGGCTTGTCACCTAACAATCCAATTAGCCAAAATGAGGGTCTACATGAAGTTCAAACCAGTAAGACCTGTTATTTTTCTCAGCTTTCTTTGTATTAAGGTTTATTTGAATGTAACCTTGCTAGGTCATCTCGTAATAACATAGATCCAGGTTAGGGCCTTTCTTTATCAATCTTTTAGTCTTGGCACAAGGTGGTTATGATTTGTTTCTCGTTTTTTTTAGCTGAATTGACAGAGCGGCATGGTACATTGCACTTGTAGACCATAGTGATCAAGGTGTTTAGTCAAACTTATATGCGAATGCGCACCTCAATTCATTAGTTGTTGTGATCAACATCGTCGCTTAGAACCAACGCATACTCAATTCATTAGTTAACTGATTCAGAGAATCAACAACCCTTCAAGGAGCTAAGAAAACCCAACCCATTTCTCTTTCCATTAGAGACAAAGATAAATTCCAACCACAACCATAACCATCAGCATCATCATCACCACAAACTACTCCTCAAAACCCTAACTTTACTCCCCTCCTCGTACAGCCCAACAAAGCACAGAGAAAGAGAGAACCCAAATGCTACCTTTGAGGGGCTCCAGACAGGATCAATCCATTGTGAACTGATCCGTATTTACCAAAAGCCGGTATGCTCAAGGATCTGCTATGTATCCGTGGAGTAATAATGGGTGATCCATTTTCAGATACTTTCACCTCAGCGGGCATGCTTCGTGTGTTCTGTTCGCTCAACAACGAAGAGTAACAACATGAGGGCTCTGTCAAAGGTTCGCTTGTCCTCAAAAAATACTCCAAATTTTGTGTGTATTTATCCACCAATTCATCATCTCCATTAGAGCCCTCCTTTGTCTCATTTTCGAGGTTGCAATTGCCATTTGAATCTGCTTTCTCTGACCAAAACTCGTTTTCCTGCCCCTCGTGAATGGCGAGATCATCGTACTCCTCATCCGACTTTGTTGATTGTTCATCAACTGAACCCTCCATCTGAACACAGATTGAAATGGTTGAAAAAGGCTTCAGTACAAAGAGTGCATTCTCTCCCAAAAATCCTTGATACTACAATAACGCTGAGGAAAAAAAATGCTACGATTTGTGTGATTCTAATAACAACAACGACCAACTGTTTTTAGCGCCTCTACTCTTGGCGAGTGATGAAGAGGGGGTACCCTCCCGTCCATCATGGTCAGGAACTCATGTTGTTATTATAATCATATGGGACATATTATTCTTAATCATGCACCAGCATGCCCCAAATACTATGTAGTCAGATTAGTAAATGGGCAGAATAGTTTCTCCTCAACAAACATGAGACTCCAAGAAACTCTTCAGTTTTATTTAATGTTGGTGCTCAAAATGAAGCTATAAATGCAATACAAAATGCAACATGGACAATGCTTGAGGTTTTGATATGTGAAAAATACCTCCTCATGCATTTCCTTGTCATCCACATCACTCAAGTCTTCATCGGTATAAGCATCTGCAGCTTCATCAGCTTCTTCCTCACTACCAGAAACTGTTATCTCCTCCTTGAGCTGCAAAGAGAAAACCAGAGGCATCTCACAACTATTTGTATCTGATTCTTCCAAATGTAAAACACTAGTTTAAACCAGAATGCTGTGTGTTTCAAGACAGGATTGCTCATCAATTTTGGAAAGCTGAGATAACAGCAATAAGAGAGAGAGAGAGAGAGAGAGAGAGAGAGAGAGAGAGAGAGAGATGATGATGCCATCTCCAAGATGAGAGAAGACAGGTGCCCCATGACTGTATAAAAACCCTTTATAACCACAAAGAGAGACAGAGAGAGAGAGAACCTCTTTGGCAGGTCCATCGGAGAACCTTGGAGAGCTGCAACACGACGAATAATACCTGCTCCCAGTCTCCGTGCCGTCACCCCTCGACTCATCAACACTTCCCACATGGCTCGTACCCCCCGTATCATTAGGCCATGCACTGATCCCAAAGTTCCCAAACTGCAAATTCACAGGCTCTGCCTTCCCTATCAACAAAGGCCCATACATAGGGTTCCCAACCCCCTTCTCACTTCCATTCCCCTTCTCATCTCCCGATTCCACAGGCCAAGCCTTAGCAACTGACCCATCAGTGTTCAAAAGTGCCATCAAATGTCGACTTGATCCCTTTCTTTGAATCAACTGAAACATCCCCTTTGAGCTTAGAGAATTAGCAGCACATTTGTTCCTGTACTCCTCGTGAATTAAGGAAACTGTGTTGGTGATTGGGTCATAAAGTTGTTCCCCTGCCTCTCGCCTTCGCAAACAGCTGAAGACTGTAGCATGAATGGCGGCTACACTTTTGTCGACATTGGTGTTGTTAATTTTAGGGACAAGGTGCTTGTCAGCTCTATTGCAAAGGTAATCTTGGATTGTTCGTATATTTCTGATGTACTTTACGTATTTGTTTTTTGCAGGGTCAAGGGTCATGTACTTTGCACGCACAGCAAATCTTTCCATGTGTTTCTCTTCGTTTGTGATGTATATCATGAATGGGATAATAGAGGGATGCTTCCTCATGAGACCCATCTACATAAACAAGGGAAATAATGAATGTGTGAATATGCTCCTGATAGAAAAGAAGTTCTAGTTTTTTGAATGGGAAAGACAATTTTCTACAAGAAGGAAAATTTACATTGGTTTCTGTTAGTGAATATGCTCCTGATAGACAAGAAGTTATTGTTTCTTGAACACAAAAGATCTCTATCTCTCTCTCTCTCTCTCTCTCACACACACACACGCACACACACAATTCAGTGAGATAGAATTCAATACTTCTGTTTTGTGTGTGTGTGTTTGCATTTATGTCAGCTCTTGCTATATTGATTGTGTTGATGCAAATCTCTCTCTCCCCCTCTCTCTTTCTCTCCGCCTCTAGTATCTCTCTCTCTCTCTCTCTCTCTCACACACACACACAAAAGAAAAATTCACAAGTGATGAGTAATTAATCGAATAAAATTACAAGAGTGAGCTTTATTTGAAAACTTACCACAAAATTTAAGCTCAGATGAACACCCTCGACAACCACAGATTCATTCCGCTCTTCCCAGGCTGTAATCAGTCGATCAAGACTATCAATTACCATCTCACTTTGTGCTTTAAAACCCTCAATGGCCATTTGTTTTGGGCCTATTGGCTCAATACCACCAGCTGTATCAGTGGACTTGGATTCAGACTTCTTGTTTGCAGATCCATCTGATATTTCTTCCTTGGACAATGATGGAGAAACACCTGCCATTTTCTTAGCTTTCCGTTTTGCCTTGGCTTTGGCAACTGCCATTGGATCCAAGCATTCACCAGCATGATATGTAGAAGCCCAAAGTAATGGGTTTTCTTTTTCATCAACAAAGCTCCTCATCATGTGCCGGATTGAGTCAGTGGATATTACAGTTGTTATGCCCAATCTGCTACCCTGTTCGAGATAAAGATGTCTTCAATTTATTGTGAGCCAACACCTCTCTCTCTCTCTCTCTCTCTCTCTCTCTCCTCCTCCTACC
>NW_006494916.1:661261-684963 GCF_000471905.2 Amborella trichopoda | reverse complement strand
TCTTTCTTTCATCAACCTCGTCCCAACATATGGGTGACCTGCATTTCCTTCCATACAGGGCTTCATATGGTGCCATCTGAATACTGGCTTGGAAGCTATTATTATAAGCAAACTCAATCAGGGGTAAATGGTCATCCCAGCTTCCTGTAAGGTCAATAACACAGGCCCTCAGTATATCTTCCAAGGTTTGGATGGTCCTCTCCGATTGTCCATCAGTTTGGGGGTGAAAGGCAGTACTAAAGGTGAGTCTTGTCCCCATGGCTGACTGTAGTCTAGCCCAAAATTTAGAAGTAAATCGAGTATCCCTGTCCGATACAATACTGACAGGAACTCCATGCAACCGTACTATTTCCTTAATGTACAGCTGAGCCAGTCGATCCAAAGTGTACGTCGTGCGAATCGGTAGAAAGTGGGCAGCTTTGGTCAACATGTCCACAATGACCCAAATGCTATCATGTCCTGAATTTGTTCTAGGCAGGCCAGAGACAAAATCCATAGAGATATGCTCCCACTTCCATTCTGGCACGGGTAAAGGCTGCAACAACCCAGCGGGCCTTTGATGTTCAGCTTTTACTTGCTGGCATGTTAGGCATTTAGACATAAATAGTGCTACCTCTTTTTTCATATTATTCCACCAAAAGGTTTTCTTCAGGTCCTGATACATTTTAATACTTCCGGGATGTATCGTATAACGAGAATGATGTGCTTCTTCTAAGATAGCTTTCTTTACACTCTTATCATTCGGGACACAAACCCGACCTTTGAATCTTAGCAAATCCTCACTACATATAGAGAATTCATATCTCTTTCCTTGCTTCACCTCTTCTATAATTGTTATAAGCTGAGGGTCTTTCTTTTGTGCCAATCGAATCTGTTGGATTAATTGAGGTTCCGCCTTAATGTTGGCAATCATACTTACCACACCATTAATGGACGGAGTTGGATACCAATCCACTATTTCCTCTAACAATCGCATTTCTTGGATCATTAGATGAGCTAAGACTCCCGTAGATTTTCTACTTAGAGCGTCGGCCACAACGTTAGCTTTTCCTGAATGATAATGGATTGTACAATCATAATCTTTTAAGAAATCCATCCATCTTATCTACCACATATTTAAATCCTTCTGAGAGAAAAGATATTTCAAACTCTTATGATCCGTGTATATTACGAATTGCTCACCATATAGATAATGCCTCCATATTTTCAAAGCGAATACTATTGCAGCTGGCTCCAAATCATGAATTGGATATTTTTTCTCATATTCTTTCAACTATTTGGATGCATATGCCACTACTTTCCCATATTGCATTAATACAAAGCCCAAACCTTTATGTGAAGCATCACTGTAAATCACAAATCCCCCACTCCCCTCAGGAATAGTTAAAATAGGTGCTGAAGTTAATCGAACTTTTAGTTCTTGAAAACTCTCCTCACATTCACTTGTCCACTCAAATTTGATATTTTTCTGTGTCAATCGAGTCAATGGGATTGCGATTCGAGAAAATCCTTTTACAAATTTTCTGTAATATCCTGTCAATCCCAAAAAGCTTCGAACTTCAGTCACATTACTTGGTTGTTTCCAATTAACAACAGCTTCAACCTTTGAAGGATCAACTGATAGACCTTCCTTTGATATGACATGTCATAAAAATGTCAATTGTTCAAACCAAAATTCACATTTACTAAGTTTGGCATACAATTTCTTTTCTCTTAATATTTGCAATATCATTCTTACATGCTGCTCATGTTCCTTCTGATTCTTAGAATAAATTAAAATATCATCGATGAATACCACAATAAATTTATCCAAAAAGAGCCTAAAGATTCGATTCATCAAATCCATAAATGCAGCCGGTGCATTGGTTAATCCAAAAGGCATGACTAAAAATTCATAATGGCCATACCTTGTTCTGAAAGCTGTATTGGGAACATCTTTACTTTTAATCTTAAGCTGATGGTATCCAGATCTAAGATCAATTTTTGAAAACACTTGTGATCCTTGTAATTGATCAAATAAATCATCAATTCTAGGTAATGGATACTTATTTTTCACTGTCACTTGGTTCAACTGTCTATAATCAATACACAATCTCATAGTCCCATCTTTCTTTTTGACAAACAGTACTGGAGCACCCCAAGGTGACTCACTGGGCCTGATAAAACCTTTATCTAATAATTCTTCCAATTGTTGTTTCAGTTCCTTAAGTTCTACAGGAGCCATTCTGTAAGGTGCCTTAGAAATTGATGCTACCCCTGGCAATAATTCAATGAAGAATTCAATTTCCCTGTCAGGCGATAATCCTGGCAATTCTTCTGGAAAAACGTCGGGAAATTCTCGGATAACCGGAGTGGTATCCAAATTTATTTCTTCCTTCCTATCTTCTTTGATATAGGCAAGAAAGCTTTGACACCCTTTTCGAAGGAGGCGATTAGCTCGAATACAAGAGATTAAATATGATGGGGAGTCTTCTTTGACCCCATTGAAGTAAACTACTGGTTGATTCAGAATACTAAAGGTAACAATTTTCTTATAACAATCAATACTTGCATGGTATGCAGAAAGCCAATCCATGCCTAAGATTACATCAAAATCTTGAATTTTCAGGAGTATTAAATCAACCAACAGTTCCTTTTCTTCTATCTTTATTACACATGATTTGTACATTAGATTGGTGTTAATTGAATTTCCCATCGGTGTGGCTACCTCTAGAATGTATTCTAATTGTTCTGGTTCTACCTTTAAGTGGCATGCAAAGTGTTGTGACACAAATGAATGAGTAGATCCAGGATCAATCAAAATATGAGCTACTTTTTAGAAGATAGTAAGAGTACCTTGGATCACTGATTTTGAGGCCTGAGCGTCTTGCTCGGTAATCGCAAATACTCTTCCCTTCATCTGAGGCTTTGGAGCTATTTCTCCCTGCTTTGGAAGCTGTTGTGTCTGTAAGCTAGGACATTGTCTAATCTGGTGTCCCAATTTTCCACATTTAAAACAGGCTCCGGTATTCCAATAACAAGGGCTTGATCCATGATTTTCCCCACATTTTCTACATGGTTCTATTGGGTTTTGAAATGGCGAGGGCCTTGGCTTCTTGTTTGGCCTTTCAAACTGTTGTTGATTAGATGATGTAGGTCTAACACGACTGTTCTGATTTTTCGCCTTTTGGTAATCTTCAAAATCTTTTTCGACAATTTGGGCTCGATCCACTATTTCAGCATAAGTTCTTAATTTCAAGACTGATATTCTGCTTCTAATAGCTGGCCTGAGACCCCTTTCAAATATCTTCACCTTTCTTGCCTCATTGTTAATCATATGTGGTGTAAACCTGGCCAATTCAGTAAACTTGGCCTCGTACTGTGCTACTGTCCTATTTCCTTGGATTAATTCTAGAAATTCCATTTCTTTTTTATCTCGAATAAAATCTGGGAAATACTTTTCATTAAATGCCTCTAGAAATACTTCCCAAGTCAAGGGTTTATTTTCTTTGACCAATACTCCTTTTGCCATTCGCCACCAGTGTTGTGCCTCACCTTCTAACATAAAGACTGCCAAGGCCACTTTCCTATCATCAGGACATTCCATTACCTCGAATATTTTCTCCAATTGCATAATCCATCTCTCAGCTTCCAGTGGGTTTACAGCACCCTTAAAAGAAGGTGGGTTCAATTTCTTAAATTGTTCGATATTACTCCCACCATTTCCTGTAACTGACTGCCTAGGTGAATTGTTGTTTTCCATCTGATGTTGCATTAGAGTAACCATATTTTCCAAGGCTTTGTGAATTCCTTCCATATTAGCCTCAGCTATTCTGGATCTTGACTTTGTCCCGGTCTGTACACACAATAAATGTGATTTTAAGTACATTCTTTTTAAATTTCCATTCCTAAGAATCTTAAACCTAATGCTCTGATACCATAATTGTCACACCCCATGAATTTACAATACTGTTATTCTTGAGATGTGACAGACAAAACATGTATACATCTATTGATAGGACAAATTTACAGTGGCGAGGTCTTACAAAGTAAATAAAGAAAGCTAGCACAACAACAGTATCTTCCAAGGTTGATCTTGACTAGCACTCAAAATGAATCCGCAGTTATCCTGAAAACATGTTTACCATAGTTTGATGAGTTTGGCTACTCAGTAAGTGATCATCATAATCCTAAAAATAATCATGATTGAAAGATATCAATATTTTCCAAAATGAGATCTATTAACAGAAATGCATCAACAATTTCACTTTCAATAAATGCATAATTAAGTATGATCTGAGTAATTGAAATGCTTATAACACTCTTAACGGCAGTGCATAATTCAAAGGATTTCACAAAATACCCTACTGGCGTCCTAAGTAGGTCACCTATATACCCCATCAGCGTCCTGATGGGTCCACTTAATCCCTATCGGCGTCCCAGATAGATCCACTTAATCGCTGCAAGGTCCACTTATACCTCACCGACGTACCGGATGAGTCCACTTAATCCCTACCGGCGTCCCAGATAGGTCCACTTATACCTCACCGGCGAACCGGATGAGTCCACTTGCATACTTAAATTATTTCTAAATCTCTTTAAACATTCGAAAGCAGTAATATCATGTACTCAACATATCACTGAAATCATCAATATGAATTTCACTTAAACCATTAATAACAGTCACTCTCTATAACATTTCAAAAATAACCAATCAAATATTTTGGGCTCAAACTTAGAAATGTAGCAGTTTGTAAAGGCATTCTAGCATAATTGCCAATTTAATATGTATAGAAAAACTCTTCTAGAAATTCAAGAATACGGAATTATCACAATTTATGGGATATCAATCCACAAATAAACATTTCACAACAATACTATAATCAATTGCAAAAATGTCAATAATAAGGCAGTCATTTGCACATGAATTTTACAATGTCTAAATATTCAAAACAGTAGAAAGAAATATCACAATTTTACTAAAAGCAAAAATATCACATTTATTTCTAATAATTTGATAGTATCTAAAATTTTCTAACAATGGCCAAGAAAAATAAATAAATTTATTTTTCTAAGAATTTACAGCATTTAAAATTTCTAACATAGATAAAATATTACAATTTTTATTAAAAAGATTATTTTTCAAGATAATGAGGTCGTGTGCGCATAAAATTTATCGCATCTAAAATTCATGATAATAAGCAGAAATAATTATTTCATTTTATTTTTAAAAAGAATGGATTATTTTTCGAGACAATGAGGTCCCTTACATATAAAACTGATAAAATAAAGATCCTAGACGGAAATATGACTATTTATTAAAAATAGACTATTTTTCAGGAAGACGATGTCACTTACTTATAATCACTCACGAAATTGATGTTTTTTGTGTATGTTGGGTGGGGCACTAAAAGGCCGCCCGTTTACAGTAGATCTTATGGAATCAGTATGCACAAGAGCTCAGTGATAAAAGTTTCAGTTAAAAAGACGCATCTCATGGTTATACCATAGGAAGGTGGCACATTTAATTTACTTACACGTCATAGTGGATTGTCAAGGGCTAAGAGAAACTACAAGCCCCATTATTAGATAAGAAAAGCTTAAGTCGAAAGCTTTTGAAAATAGTGATGGTCCTTAAGGACCATCATGCTCATATGGACCATCACTTATTAAAAGTTTATTGTCCTCTTTTTTTTTTAAAAAAAAGTTTAGGATTGTTACAAAAACTAAGTCTTAAAATCGATGTAAAAAATAGATTTATTAATAGGCCCGCATTTCTACATATGTTGGCTTAGTCGCATAGAAACCAGATCTTTTAAAAAATCCTACTTTAATCTACACACGTTCAAAACTTTCCAATGGATGATCTAGATTTTTTGGGGTATGCATGATGTGAGATCTTTATGGTTTAGATAAATGAAGCCCTAATTATCCTTAACTAAAAGATAATGGCTCGATAAGCAACAACTCTATCAAAGTAAGTAAAGCCTCACTTTATAATCCATAAAAAATTGCAATTCAACTATTAAAAAACTTTTACATCGATCATCTTGACTTGAACATTATGATTGTGAAAAAAATAAGATTTTAAGCTCTAAAAATATAGTTATTATAACAAATTATATAGACAGTCAATTTTGCCTTTAAAATAAGTATTCATAGATCCGTCAGATTTGTACCATTTTTTGAGTTTTGAATTTCATTATTGGTGTTGGAAATTAATGTTAAAACTATCATAGGTATTTCTATTATTAAAAGTACTTTTTAGATGAGAATTTAAGGTGAATCTTTAATTTGATTTCATAAAGCCTAAGCTTTATAGAAATTTCATCCTTAAATAAAAAAAACCCTTAAAAGAAGTCTTTTTGTGACGCTTTGTCCAAACTCTTTAGTTGACCGCTTAAATTTGGAACCACTTTTTATTCCTTGCCTTTTTATTGGGGTTAGGTAATTATTCATTAATTTATTTAATCAGGGCAAAATGGTCATTATATATTCCCAGAATTCGATAAAAAAACTATATGACAAATTTTGACATTGAAAATGTCGTTTATAATGTGACCTGTTTGACTCGACAACTCGTGGGGAATGAACTGATGTGGTTTGAGTGCTCTGCATCCATTTTCCGGTGATTCATAACCCACATTAATGGGGCGGATTGATCCATATGCCGTGTCAGATCATTCGATAGGTTTTATTTATTATATATATCGGCCTGATTAGGTAAATTAGAAAATTAGTAAAAATAAATAAATTAAAATTAAAATAAGAGTTTATGACGTGTGAATTTAGATAAAATCTAAAAAAATATTCCATGGGCTTTATTTTATATTAGGGTCACAAGAGAAAGCTTTGATAATGATTAAGATGTGGGATCTAAGGGAGAACCAGTCTGAAATCCTTACAATTTCATAACCAGTCTAGTCTCTACCAATTCTCACCAATATTAGCGATCCTGACGTTTTAAAGTACTTGTCTGTCCACATTCTATATTCCACCCAGTTTTTGTATCAAATGAGAATCAGTTCGATTTTCCAGTTCTATCAAAGCCTCTGTCAATTGAATTAGCAATTTAGGTCCAAAACGTAGGCGATTCTCAGTTAATTTGATTGTTTAAATTCTATTCTTTATTGAAAAGTATAGAATAAGACCATTTTTACCTTTGATATAAGGTGATCATATTAATCTTGACCATTGGATCTGAAATTGGGTGGCTGTAATTATTCCATTGATCAAGTTAAAACTTAATTTTCTCGAAATTTGTGACACATCCAAGCTATCAAATTTCACATCAAATAATTGTAATAAATTATGACCACTTTGTATCAAAGGTAAATGATCTCATTGTGTATAATCCCTTTTTATATTTTACCATTAAATCGACAATATTAAATCATAATTATTCGACATAGCAAAGGTCTTATCCCACATTTCGACCACCACAATCACAAATATGAAAACAAAAATATGAATCTCAGATATAATATTTATATTTTTTATCTTTCATTCGATTTTCAAAATCATGTGATCGATGTCAATTTTTAGCTCATGAGCTGGTGCACTGACGAAAACGTTTTGCAATTGTTTAAAAAATAAAGGGAAAATATCTCTATACTTCATATTTTTAAGTTTCATTTCACAATAGATCCAAGGTTTTAAATGATATCTTGAGACATAAACTTTGTAGATCTTATTTCTTCTAATCCCCTGAGCTAATTTAATCCTGTTTTTTTAGGGCAAACAAATCTTAAAAGATATGCTTTTTCTACAAGCTATCTCCCAAACTTCTAGAAAAAGATAAAGGCTTCATGGAGGTGTGAGTATATCGGGAGGAGAGAGAGGTGTTTGGAAAAGCGTAGGAGGAGAGAGAGCATGAGAGACACGTGAAGAGAGAAAAAGAGATAAGTTTTGGGTACATAAGTGAAGAGAGAGAAATGATCAGGTCAAGAAAGAGCATGTCTTTCTCATAATTGTTTAGGTTAAAAAATAGGTTTAAAGTTGCCCAGAGGTTGAAAGATATCTTTTAAAATTTTGGTTTTATCACGAAATGAAACTCAAAAAATGGGGTTTTCCCAAAATAAAATACAAACCTCCTAACTATATTTAATATAAGAAGTATAATCCTCTAGAGAGCTTAACCGCCAATGGCCATTTGACCCGCTCATTGGAGTTTGTGGAATGATAAACTTATCCAATTTTTATTTTGGAGTTTGTGGAATGATAAACTTATCCAATTTTTATTTTGATTTCTACGTTGGATAAATAATAAGTAAATGAAATAATTGTAAAGAACAATCGCAAGGAATTATTTTTATTTTTAGTCATTTCAAAAAAAAAAAAGGAACTATTTTTATTTTTAGTTTCTTTTTTGGTTTAAACAAATTTTTTTGGTTGTATATATGATGGAGTTCGTATAAGGCCTAGACTTTATTAAAATAATAGTCAAGCCTCACCTTGAATGCTCATCCGAAAAGCACTTTAGGTATTGAAAATCTCAATGATGGCTTTAAAAATCAATTTCCAACATTGACTGTAAAATTTGAATTTTAAAAAATAGTACAGGTCTTGCAGATTCACAAATACTGAATTTTATGGTGAAATAGATTGTTTAAATAATATATTATATATACATTATTTTTAGGACTTGAAATCCCTTCTTCTTTTTTTTTTACAACCGTAGTAGTCAGGGCCGATTTAAAGGTTTTCGAATGCTCTAACTACAATTTTTGATAAATTATGAGGCGAAGTTTTACTTATTTTGATATAACTATAACCCCATTGAAATATGTGATTATATATAATGAGATTATTTATCTTTGATACAAGGTCGTTACAATTCTTTGCAACCATTTGATGTGAAATTTGATAGCTTAAAAGTGTCACAAAAGTTTGAAAAAATTTCTTGAAGTTTGAGCTTTGTCAATGATATAATTACAGCCACCCAATTTCACATCTAATGGTCAAGATTAATGTGACCAGCTTGTTTCCAAAATAAATAGTCCCATTCTATACTTTCCCTTTAAATATGTACTTGTATAAAATGTCATTTTCCAATTGTTAAACCAACGCCCTTACTTGACTTGAGGTTAGCCATCTGACGTGTACCCAAAGGAGGCCCTCCGACGAAATTCATTTGAAAGATTAAGGGTAGAACAGTAATCAGTTAATTAACAAGTCATCTGTTCTTTAGGGCTCCACACATAGAGACAGGGACCGGATCAACGGAAATGCCCCGCGGGGCCCACCTCCCAATATGATTGGTTATTGCTTAATCTTTCATGTTGCAATGCCCTCTATTTCTTCCTATGACAAAGAAAGCCCCTATCATATATACTTAACCCAAAAAAAAAAAAACGAAGGAAAAGTTTGCCCTATTCATATACATCCACCGAGGAAAATTGTTTCCGCATTTCTACATTTGCCGTCCAGAAAGTGTAAGGCATCCATTTAAAAACAATTAAAAGTAATTGTCTTAATATTTTTTTATAAAAATTAATATTTTTAATTTTTTAAATTTATTTATTTATTCATATTCATGATCTCCATATTAGAGATTATATGTCCTTAAAAATTAAGTCTTAAAATCTATCTGAAAAATAAATTTATTGAGAGGTCCGTATTTCTACATATAAGGGTTTGGCCGTATGGAAACCGAGTCTGTCCACTAAAATTTTTTATTTTTTTGTTCTAATATTTTAAAATATTTAGATTGAAATCGCTGGATGGACAATCAGACTCTACCTATAGTATTGTGCACATTATTTAGTCTAATTTCTACCGATTTAGACCACTGATCCACTCTATTTGAACAAGTGCAAGCAATGGCGTTCAACTAGCACTAACAAATATGGTTTTTAAGACATGTTTAATTTAATGCATCCGAGTCTTATTTCAACCATTTAAAATTCGACATACCCCATATATTTTACATTACCAAAATTAATATGTATCCCATTTATGCATCTCCCTCTCTCCGCCAAAATAATAATAAAACAAAAAGTTCCCATAACTTATATACCTCAACAATAATCCGCAAAAAAGATCCTCTGAACTTGTGTTTAAGTTCATAACAATCCCCAAGTGCGTCACATAAAACGTGCACCACCACACGTGCGCGGATGAATATCTTAAACTCAATAAATTCGTGAGCATATTTGTCAACAAGCGGTAAGATTGGTGGCATAAATCATCATTGCGTAATAATTTTTATTATTTTTTATTACATAAGGGCTTAATTTTAAATTGATGAATCCCACACTTCGTGGCTACGGGGCTCCACATTGTATGCCACGTGTACGTATTTTCCTTTGACTGAATCCAAGGCCCGCATCTCCAAATGAAATTGATCTCCTCGAGATGCATGCCCAAAGAATTATTTATTTTCCTTATCTCACCGTTGCTTTGAAAAGTCCAATAAGTTTCCTTTTCAAAAAAAGAGGCCCTGGACTTAGATCCCAAGGAACGGTTAGCATGCGGTGAAGCCCGCACATGTAGAAATGCAGGCCCCTTAATAAATTTATTTTTAAATATAATTCGATCTTAATTTTTAGAGGATATATAATTTTTAATATAGAGATTATAAATATAAAAATATATAAATTAAAAAAATTAAAAAGATATTTGGACTATTAGTTACAATTGTTTTTAAATGGACCGTCTATTTATTTATGTTTTCATATTCACGATCTTCATGTTAAAAATTATATATTTTCTAAAAATTAGGATCAAAATATATTTTTTAAAAAATGTTTATTGTCAAGCCTGCATTTCTACATGTGCGGGCTTGGCCACATGCTAACTTCACCATTTTTATTATTATCCAAGTGTTTTTCATTTGATTGGAGTCAGGCTAAATTATCCGTCATTTAACTCTATTACAAGCCAAATTTCAAAACATTAATTATTTTAAATTAAGGTTGGCAATGGATTGGGCCAGCCCTGGCCCTAGCTCGGCCTTATTTCCCTTAATAAATAAGGATAGGCCAGGACCAAGACCATGCATGGCTAGGTAAAGTCAAAGACCCTAGCTCGGCCTATTTCCCTTAAAAAATAACGTTAGGCCGGGCCAAGACCATGCCTGGCTAGGTAAAGTTAAAGACCCTAGCTCAGCCTTATTACCCTTAAGAAATAAGATTAGGCCAGGGCAAGACCATGCCTGGCTAGGTAAAGTTAAAGACCCTAGCTCAGCCTTATTTCCTTTAAGAAATAAGGTTAGGCCAGACCAAGACCATGCTAGGCTAGGTAAAGTTTAAAAAAAAACAAAAGAACAAAATAAAGAAATAAAGGTCGGGCAAGGCTGAACCGAGTTGGGTATGTCTTGGCCTAGTTTTAGTGGGCGGGGCCACCCAGCCCATTGCCACACGTAGCTTAAATATGCATTTTCTCAATGGGTCCATAATTATGAGTTTGATAATGATTTGATGATACGTGAATAATTAAGATAAATGTTGAAATTTAAAATAGAAAAAGAAAAAAAATATTGAAGAGATGATAAAGTTTAAAATAGTTTATTCTTAAAGTTTAAAAATTTAGTTTTAAGGTTTAAATTTTTTTTTGGATTTGTGATTGCCGTAGTTGATATTGTTGGCTTGTGAAAGTTTGGGTTTGAATCCATCTCTATATATTTTTAAAGGAGACCGCATTTGAGCAGGCATGGGCAGGCACGTCAATACCCCATGCCTCACCATACTGGTGAATAGAGCTTGGCTTGGGTTCTTGCCCTTGGCTGCCCAACCTGTTAAAGGTTCATGCCTTGTCTGTTTAAATCATTATTTTTAAAAATAAAATAAAGCTGGGCTAGGGCGACTGGGCAAAAGGGCCCACCATAGCCCAAGCCCACCCCAACCGCATAGCCAAAATTTCATTCTTGGGCCCGAACCCCTGGGCTATATTTCGTCGCCCGAGATTGCGGGCTCATAAATTAGGAGAGAACGACTGATTGATTTTGACTAGTAGCCCTGAAAACTGACATTCAACTTTGAATCTCTAATGGTGGTGCCGTTTGTTTTGGTTCAGGGCTTGGTTGACCATCATCAAGGCCTCAAAGTTCAAAACTTTGAAGCAAAACGGAAAAGCAAAGATGTTTGGAAGAGAGCTTGGATTTGACCTACTAAGGGTGGTAATGGGCCACGTAGCGCAGCTCACCCCTGAAAATGAGGCCTAGGCCATAAACTGTGGCCCGAGGGCACAGCTTAACCTTCTTTTTATATTTGTATTTATACTTTTTCATCTATTTTTGGCCCCATCTAACCCGCCCGGGGCCTACGGGGAAAAGATCCAAACAGGACCAAGATTTGAACCCGTTGCCACTCGAAACCTAACATGGGGACAAGATCCAAGCAGGAACAAGACTGAACCCGTTGCCACTCGAAACCTAACATAATGAGATTCACTCTCTCTCTATCTAGCATTGATGAACTTCGTTGTCAAACTAATGTCCCACCCTAACTTGTTAATTAAAAAAAAAAAAAAAAAAAAAAAAAAAAAAAAAAAAAAAAAGAAAGAGAAAAGAAAAGAGAAAAAAGATAAAAAAAGAAGATTTTTAGGGTAAATTAAAAAAAAAGAAAAAAAGCTTTGACAAACTTAACAACGAAGGCAAGGGTTTCAAAGGATGTTTGAATCTTATGATAGAGACCATCCTAAACGTGTTGAAGGGGGCTTGGAAGCATACTTCTTTCTTTCTTAATTTGACAAGAATCTTTCTCCAAACCGTGTGTGCCAAGTCTTCTAGATTTTTGCATATAGGAATTTCGACTTTCTGTTCTTCAAAGTCGCATTAATACTAATGTAGAAATACCCAAACTGTCAAAGTCGTTAGTCGTAGCAAGATGTCACATTTAAAACATGGACTTCGCCTTTTTTTTTTAGTACAAGTGGTGGTCTTTGTCACATCTTCTACAACTCAATGAAATTTCAATCTCCTCATACCTAAATTTACCCACCAAATAGAAACATATCTTAGGATTTCAATCTCCTCATACCTAAATTTACCCTCGAGAAACATATCTTCAGAGAGAGAACGCAAAATTGATTTCCTAGTCCTTACTACTCATTTGGAATCTTCATCAGGAAAGCAATTTGGCTCTAAAATCAATTTCCAACATTGACTATGAAATTTGAAGTTTTAAAAAAAATGTAGATCTTATAGATCTGTGCACATTTATTTTTAGGGTAAAATGAATGATCTAGATAATGTGTTGCAATATATACTATTTTTAAGGCTTGAAATCATTACTTTTTTTCACAACTGTAATGGTCAATACTGAGTCATCGATTTGAATATTTTCTAATACCAAAAGTGCAAGCTTAAGTGAATTTTGAGTAACCCTTTATTGATTTTGACAGGGCTGTAGCCTTATCAAACCATTTTCTTGGATGTAATTCCTACTCATGTTATTTGTGTGTATGCCGCATACTTGTTACGGCTGTGCACAAATAATATGGTAGTAAACGAGAGAGAAAATAAAAAGAGACATCTTTGATAATCAATCCTTAATCAATTAGAACCCTAATGTAAACACTGATTATTCTTTGCCATGGTTTCTTGTAAGTTCCTTTTATCTACCGTCTAAGGAAGCCTATTGCGTAAGCATGTGAATGGGCTTGGGTAGTATGAACACATATTTCCCATCATGGTAGGGGTTCAAACCCTCCAAACAAATGTCACCTCATTTTTAGGAAAAGACCTCGAGCTTAATTGTTTAGTGCTTGACAACTTGCAATGATACGTTCTCGGCTCAATTTCTACCAAGGGTAGGGGCCATCTCCCCATTGATTCATTCAAAAAAAAAAAAACCATTGGGAGTATGAGTTTTATACTCACTCTTGCAGTATAAAAAACTCATTTCCATTAAAAAGTCAAAATCAAATAAGTTACTATAAGCCATTAATGAACTAAGTATGTGAATGGGCTCATGAAGATTTGCAGTGATACGTCTTAGGCTCAATTCCAACCAAGGGTAGGGGTCCTCTCCCCATTGACTCACTCAAAAGAAAAAAAACATTGTGAGTACGAGTTTGGTATTCACTCTCGCACTAATAGGCATAAAAAACTCGTTTCCATTAAAAAGTCAACATCAGATCAGTTACTATAAATAATTAATGAACTAAGTATGTGAATGGGCTCATGAAGATTTGTACCGGCTGTGCACAAATAACACGGTTGAAGTAATCAAGAGAGAAAATAAAAAGAGACATCTTCGATAATCAATCCTTAATCAATTATAATCCTAATGTAAATATTGATTATTCTTTGCCATGGATTCTTCTAAGTTCCTTTTTATCTATCACCTAAGGAAGGATGTTGCGTAAGTATGTGAATGGGCTTGGGTAGTATGGATGCCTATTTCGCATCATGGTAGGGGTTCGAACCCTCCGAACAAATGTCACCTCATTTTTAGGAAAAGAGCTCGGGCTTAATTGTTTAGTGCTTGACAACTTACCATGATACATCCTAGGCTCAATTTCTACCAAAAGTAGGGGCCCTCTCCCCATTGATTCACCCAAAAAAAAAAAAAACATTGGGAATATGAGTTTGATACTCACTATTGCACTAATAGGCATAAAAAACTCGTTTCCTTTAAAAAGTCAAAATCAGATAAGTTACTATAAACAATTAATGAACTAAGTATGTGAATGAGCTCATGAAGATTTGCAATGATACGTCCTAGGCTCAATTCCTACTAAGGGTAAAAGTCCTCTCCCCATTGACTCACTCAAAAAAAAAAAAAACATTGTGAGTAATACTCACTCTCGCACTAATTGGCATAAAAAACTCGTTTCCATTAAAAAGTCAAGATCAGATCAGTTATTATAAACAATTAATGAACTAAGTATGTGAATGAGCTCATAAAGATTTGCACTAGCTGTGCACAAATAACACGGTTGAAGTAATCGAGAGAGAAAATAAAAAGAGACATCTTCGAAAATTAATCCTTAATCAATTAGAATCCTAATGTAAACATTGATTATTTTTTGCCATGGTTTCTTCTAAGTTCCGTTTTATCTACCGTCTAAGGAAGGCTGTTGCGTAAGTATGTGAATGGGCTTGGGTAGTATGGACACATATTTCCCATCATGGTAGGGGTTCAAACCCTTTGAACAAATGTCACCTCTTTTTTAAGAAAAGAGCTCGGGCTTAATTGTTTAGAGCTTGACAACTTGCAATGATACATCCTAGGCTCTCCTTTCTACCAAGGGTAGGGGCCCTCTCCCCATTGATTCACTACAAAAAAAAAAAAAAACATTGGGAATATGAATTTGATACTCACGCTTGCACTAATAGGCATAAAAAACTCGTTTCCATTAAAAAGTCAAAATCAGATAAGTTACTATAAACAATTAATGAACTAAGTATGTGAATGGGCTCATGATGATTTTCAATGATACGTTCTAAGCTTAATTCCTGCCAAGGGTAGGGGTCCTCTCCCCATTGACTCACTCAAAAAAAAAAAAACATTGTGAGTACGAGTTTGATACTCACTCTCGCACTAATAGGCATAAAAACTCGTTTTTATTAAAAAATCAAAATCAGATCAGTTACTATAAACAATTAATTAACTAAGTATATAAATGGGCTCATGAAGGTTTGCAATGATACGTCCTTGGCTAAATTCCTATCATGGGTAGGGGCCCTCTCCCCATTGACTCACTAAAAAAAAAAGATATTGGGAGTACGAGTTTGAGGTGCAGAGTGTACTGGTGCAAGATAGCACGCTCAAGAAGCAAAGACTGTTGACTGCTGTTAGGAGGCGTAAATCACAATGTGGCATATTAGGCTTAGGGTTAGATGAGATACAGGGACTGGTATCTTTATTCTCCTAAAAATTTTCAAGGGTGGGTGGGCAAGAGAGACATTTTGTACATTAAGTTCAACTAAGGAGTCAATGACGGGTTCAAAAAATTGATTGGACCTAGGAGATGAATGGGAGAGATGAGGTGGAAGAGAATGAAATGGTACGCTCCCATATGGTCAAATGGCGTGAAATATGAAGTTTATATCAAAAATCATTTTTTTGCTGAATACCATAATCTAAAAACATATAAATGGCTAATTTCTTGGACAATTTACTTTGTTTAACTTAGGTAAGAGATGATCCAAAAATCCAAAGTTGCGAATAATCATGACTAGATGTATAAAGTCACTCAAAGGGAAACAAGTTACGTATAATAGGGGAGGGAATACGATTGATAACATAAATAAAAGCATGTATAATATCTCCCCAAAAATTTTGCGGAACAGAAGAGGAAAGCTACAAGGTTTGAGTCGTCTCAATGAGATGACGATGTCTGTGCTTGGCCACACCATTCAGTTGTGATGTGTTAGGACATGATATTGGAGCCAACATTCCATGAAACTTGAGAAGACCTTTAAAAGATTTTGATAAATATTCTCCACCTGAATCAGAATGAAGCATTTTAATAGTTTTTTAAAATGGGGTCTTGATCATAGTAGAAACTTTATCATAAACTTGATAAAAGTCTGACTGTAACAAGTATACCAAGGTATAACGAGAAAAGTCATCAACAAAACTAGCATTATAACTAGCACCCCCATCAATGGAAGAGAACCATGAACTCACAAATCAGAATATATGAGATCAAAAGGAGGTTATCACTCAAGTGTTGAAGCTAAGTATTGAGCTCTTGGGAGTACTGCTACTGAAATTGTTGGGTTGAAATGCCCTCTTTCAGATATCATTGTTGTTCAATCGTACAATTTTTCGTGACAACAAAAGCACAACTCAGATTGCTCATAATGATGTGTTCAATGAGTTGATAAAGCACATTGAAATTGATTATCATTTTGTTCACCGTCATTTTTTTCCAGGCACTCTTACTCTATTCCTTTGTTTCTTCAAAACAACAACTAGCAAATGCTCTCACAAGAAGCTTTCACCAACGTTCATATGTGTTACTTAATGTCCAAACTTTATCTGCTCTATCGTATAGTATGCTCTCTTGTATAGACAGTTTGGGTGGGGGGGTGGTAGTTTGTTATATACAGTGAAAATATATTTGTAGATGTGCCTGTCAGAAAAAATATATTTCATTGACAATATATATGGAATATATATTTATGGTAAGATTGGATGTATTTTAGGTGCCCAAATATCTTCCTATTCTTATCATATCTTTTTTTTAGGTAAGTATTATGGGAGAAGGCGCCCTACCCAATTTTTCATTAATAGAAAATGGATAACACGTTATTATACAACCCTATAATAGGGCAGTTGCGTCAAATCATATAATAAAAGAAGAGATAGAAAGTCAGGCAGGATATATTGTTATATACATATAGAGTTTGTATACTTAATATTATCATCAATGTACATAAAATTCTCTTGAGAGAGTTTGATATTCTATCAGTCATACATCAATTACCTACTATTTACTATAAACAAGAAATCCACCGGCATTAAAGGGGATCTTCTCTTTCTTTCTTTTTTTAAATTTTTTTTTGGAAAATTCACTTAAATATCCCTTATATTCTATACAATTTAAAAATTGTCTTCAATATTTCGTATTTTACATTCATGTCCTAATTTTTTAGAGTATTTATTATATTTAAATTTTAATGTTTTTCTATACATCAAATTAAGTTTATATTTTGAATGTCCATACCTCTCACCATCATGCACTTATAAAAAATAATTTCTTAAAAATAGATATAATAACCAAAATATCCCTATATTTTGTATAGATATTTCGGTCATGTTGTTTTCAATTAATTATTTTTGTATTTTTTACTGGTGTATTGGTCTATACTAGTGAGGGCTTTAAAGTTTCTCTTAAACCATCCCAAGTATGGATAAATGAGGTGGCTTGTGTTCAGTAGGACGCCAATTAATTATTTTTGTATTTTTTATTGGTGTATTAGTCTGTACTAGTGAGGGCTTTAAAGTTTCTCTTAAACCATCCCAAGTATGGATAAATGAGGTGGCTTGTGTTCAGTAGGACGCCAACGTAATACTTTGCCATATGTTATCATGAATCTTGATCATATGTTATCCCCAAATAATTGGGATAAGATTTGCATGAAGATGATATTTTTATAGGTGTATGATAATAAAAAGTATAAACTACACAAAATTTCAGCTCAATCCATTGTATAGGAAAAATAAAATAAAATTGAAATACCAAATGCATTTGTAAAAAGTGGAACATGAAAGTAAAATATAAACTATCAAAACTATTATTAAAATTTCAAAATAGAGTAATTTCTCTTTTTTTGCCTTGATATTTCATATATAGCACCATATATACTCGTGCATCATGTTTTTTATTTGTAAAGTCTAGGTAGATAATCATTTTTTAATTGGCCACATAATCATTTTTCATTATTGGTAACCGATGTTTAAAAAAACACCGGTTCAGATCATAATCCCTCGATCTGACATAGGAATCGGTGGGGCCATCCTGGTTCCATGAATATATCGAGACCAGGCAGTTCCTGCTAGAAACTGGCTAGTTTTGTCAGAGAATAAGCCAACTCAGCCCCACATTTTACTATTTATTATTTTAATTTTTATTTTATTATCAAAATTTTTTTTTGGGCCTATTCTCTAGGGTTGACGTAGAACTATTTGTCAGATGACTGGTTCACCCTGCCAAATAAGCTTTTAAATATTGTTGGTAACATAAACTCTTAATTGCCTTGCAAAACCAGAATGTAATTAGACTTCACAAATGAAAAATTAATGATTGTTGGGGATGATTTAGTGACTCCCTCCTTTTCTTCCAAATTTGTCTTCCTACATGAAAGAGATGGGAGCCATCATTGTAGTTTAACTTCAAGGTACTAGATGGTGTAGGGGTCCTTTGCTTCCTTGGGGGGAAAGGGGAAGAATTTATGAACTCATGGTGGGATGCAGGCCAAAATTAAGCCCCACAAGATTCCTCAAGGGTGTATTTGATTTCAAAGAGTTTCTGGAAGTGGGCGTTGAATATTCCAACAACTCCTGCTTCAGTGTTTGTTGTGGTGGCGTGGAAGCTAAAAAAAGAGAAGGTGGTCTTTCACCCCCTTCTTAAAAGGGCACTTTTTTATGGAAACACGGCTTCCATGCTGCGACATGCCACATCTTCCACAAATGTGGAAGAGGGTACCTGTAATGCCCCGCTTCCACCTTTTTCACGTGCATCATGGAAACCTGATGAGAGATTACGGTGCTCTAAATTTAGATTTGAGAGGATGAATTTCCACGGTTCTACTATGAAAGGCTATTGTTCCTCTCCTTTCTCATAATTTAGATTGTAGTATTCCTGTAGAGCAGTGTTTAAAAAAACGGATCTAAGGGGCAGATTGTCTACCACTAATCTTGATCCGGATCGGCTGGATTGACAATCTGGATCATTCTCAGATCGTCTGGATTAATGACCTAAATTAAATAAATAAAAATCAATAAAATAAAATTAAAGTTAAAATAGACATGTATGGGGTGGGAATTTTTTTTTTGGGGGGGGGGGGCTAAGGACAATATTAGAAAAGATTAAAGGCAAAAGGAGAAAAATGAAAAGGGCTTTTTAAGGGGGAACTGGACTAGGTTCCATCCCATTCTGGAATCGGTTTGGTTCTCGGCTGATTTGACATTCCGATCGACAATTCGAATTTGAAATCACTGACTTCTAAAACATTGCTCCAAAAAATATGGCCCAACTTTACCTTGGGGACCCATGGAGCCCCCAAGTAATTAATGTTTGGGACCATGGAGCCCCAGGCAATTAATGTCTTGTTGCTAGTAGGTGATATACAAAGAGATGGTAAACAATGAAAACATTATCACCCCAAGCCCTAGATGTATAATCAGGTTGCAGGGTGTGTTGTCAAGCTCAGTACACTCATCCATTCACATCTAATGTCAAACATAAATGGTCTCGTTATATGCTTTCAAATTTATGAAAGTACCACTGAATTATTTGTAAGTAGTTATAATAACATCACCAAATACCAAAGTGAAAATCTACTATAATTTTATGATTCATGGAAAATTTATTATATTGACTTAATGGATCTGTGATGGAAAACAAGAGGGATCCACTAAACTATAATATGACCACAAGTAGTTTTATTGTAATGCATCTATTTTATCGGACAGTGATTACCCATTGAAGTATGCTTTTCCTGTAGTTCGGGGATTATAGTATTCTTCCCCTTAGGAAAGACCGCGGCCTTATCCTGGAAGAGGAGAAAGACCCTCTCTAAAGTAAAAAAAAATGCGTATCTTGATTTAGATAATGATTTGCTTTTATACCTCGTTTAATATTTTGTTTTTTATTTATTTCGTCCATTTGGTTATGAATTATGTATTTTTTCTTGTTTATAAATTTTTTTAGATAAGTAGTCTTTCTTTTTATTATTTTAGATATATTTTGAGGTAATTTTGTTTAGGAAATTGTTCCATACGGCGAGGACTGCATTTTTACATTTGTGGTCCCCAGGGTATAAAACATCCATCTTAAATAGATCCAAATAGGTGGTTCATCTAAAAACAATTGAAACTAACAGTGCAAATGTTTTTTTAATAGAGTTATTATTTTTAATTTTCAAAAATTATTTATTTATTCATATTCCTGATGGAGATTACATGTCCCTAAAAATTAAGTCCCAAAATCCTTCTCAAAAATAGATTTTTAAGAGGTGACTCATTTCTACATGGACTCATAGAAACCATATCCTTTTGTTTAATTTTATTTTAGATATATTATTATGATTTTTTTTGTTTTGGGGACCTTTTTTTGATTTATGCGTGGCATCCTTGCGTAGGCATCATGCTAATATTTTCTGTATCATTCCAATTTTATTGGATGTCTCTTAAGAGACATTATTACACCATTTTCTTGATTAAGAAAATACAATAAGTGCTACAACATGGCACAAGTGCCGGAGGGAGAACGTGATTTAAATAATTTAAGCTGATTTAAATGAGGTCGCTCTAAGCTGTCACCAAATATCCGTTAAACCAGTTTTAAATCAACATAAACCTTCTCATGAGTTTTTATAGGAGAAGGTCAACATCAACCTTCTCATGGGTTTTGTCATATGAATATATTATTCAATAATTTATGTCGATTTAGAAAAGGGCTCTAATTTTTTTGGTCATTAATCGAACTTTTTATTGTGGAAAATTGTTTCATGAGGGTTGGACCGCATTTCTACGTATTCGATCAAGTAGCGTAAAGCACCTATGTTAAAGATGGATGCAAATAGGTGGCCAATTGAAACTAATGGTCCAAATATTTTCTTAATAAAACTATTATTTCTAGTTTTCAGAATTTATTTATTTATACAGATTAATCATCTCCACGTTAAAGATTATATGTTCTCTAAAAATTAGGATTGAATTTTATTTAAAAAATAAATTTATTAAGGGGCCCGCATTTCTACATATGTAGGCTTGGCCCGCATGCTAACCACATCCTTCTATTACTTATAGAAGAGAAAATATCAACTAAATGATCAAACCACCTTACAAAATTTGTAAGAAATCAAATCATCCAATTAAACATTAGGATGGTTGTATGTTTTACTTTTTTATTTTAAAATTTAACTTTTTTTTCATTAGTTATTCCAAAATGTCAATAGTATGTGCACATGCATCAAAACCTATTACATAACATCAATGTTCGGCTAGACCCTTTGTTGCCCGGCCCTCGTGCCACATTTTGTGGCCCAGACCCTATTTTTAAGGGCTGGGTAGACGGGGCTTGGCCAGCCATGGCTCTGGTCTTGCCCTTGTCCCCATAACCTAGGCCATGACAATATAAGGGCAGGGCGGGGCTGGTTGGACCAAAAACAAATGAAGAAAAAAATAAAACAAAAAAAAACAAAAAAAAGAGGGTTGGGCTGGGCCAAACCGGGCCTGCAAGGACCCTAGCCTGGCCCTCGGGCCACAATTCATGGCCAGGCCCTACATTTTTAGGGCCATGCCAATCAGGCCGGGCTAACCAGCCCATCGCCAGCCCTAACCATGCATATTTGGAAACTGAAGGCATTAGAATCTAAGGCCTACACATTTGAAAGCTTTATCTTTTTAACCTTTTTTGAATGCTCACTTTGAGCACATGAGAAGGCACATTCGCAACAAGAAAACGTAGGCCGCACGTTCAAAGTTCACCATGCTCTACAAATCCGTAAAGTGGTAAAGAATCATACTGCAAAAGCCTTAAATAATTGTAGGACCACTACCATACTGCAAAAGTTATGGAACCTTGACAATGAAACTTGAGACGTCCGGAAAGTGTTTTGAAAGCAATGTGAACAAAGTGATGAAAATGAAGGAAATGGTTTTGCACTATAATGCAAATCTATATGTTGGTCCCCCCACTAGGCATGAGAGTCCAAAAGGGTAGAGAATAAGAGGTTGGTCAACTTCACATAATGCAAATGTGCATAAGGTGAAAGAAAGAGAAATGTGGGGTCAAATATATAAATAGGAATCCATATGTTGTCCCACAATGATATGCCCTAATGAATTTTTAGGGTTGTTCTTCAAGGAGAGGGATTTATCTCTCCACAAATGGATTGAAACCTTGGGTTAGTGATTTATGTTCCCGTGGGAGCAAAATGTGTACTTGCTCTTTGGCCAAACACCTAACCAGGGGGATATGCTGAACGACAGTTCCTATTCATCCTATTGGTAAAAAAGACAAAAATGTTAAAAATTTAAAAATTCAATATCTTTACCTTAGAAAATGGTCACGCTGGATCTCTATCCAAAAGTGAACACATTTCATGGTGGAAATTTCTAGATTTTTAAGAATGCGAAATCTTTTCATTTTTTTCTTGCTTGAATTGTTCTACTAGTAAATCAATTTTTTTTTTTTGGCAAAAAATTAAGATAAAAAAAAATTCTCCTAGGTCTTTTACCTGCGGGAGCAAGTGTGCATTTTGCTCCCACTGTAAGATATTCGCACCCTTTATTTATAGGGTGTGGTTTGTATACGGTCGAGACCCTAAACAATCAAAGTAAGGTGCACCTTCAAATAGTGTCGAAAGATGTTGTTTCAACACTGGAAATCTCTATGATGCCCTGAAAATTTATTTTCATATCTAATTATAAAATTTAAAGCTTAAAAAATAGTATATAGATCCAGTAGATTTATTAACACTTGAAAATCTTGAAAATAGACAATCCAAAAATGCACTACAAGATGCATTAATTGCAAAACTTGAAATCTTTTTTTCTCTCGTCAATGCATTTTGAGGTCGAGATGATCAATTTGAAGATTTTTGGGCATCGAAATAACCTTATCTAGAGAAATTTTTGAGGTGCACCTTAATTTGATTGTTTAGGCCCTCGCCCTTATACAAACTTCTTCCTTGTTTATATGTTTCACACTGTGTCTAACTTGAGGGTGGCAATGGGCCAGTGGCTCGGCCCGGCTCAGCTTGCCTCGGTCGTCATGGCCCTAAAAAATTAGGGCTTGGGCCACAAAAGGTATTTGGCTAGGTCCAAGACAGGGCCGACAGGGTTTGGCCCAGCCCGACACTTTTGCTTTTTATATTTTTTCCATTTAGCCCCTACCCAGTCAGGGTGGCCATGTTAGGACCAAGCTGGGCCTGGGCCGACCCAATGGGGATTAGTGCTGGGCAACGGCTAGGGCAGGCTCAGGCTGTTGCCGGTGCTAAGGCTGCATTATCCCCTATTTCTTGCTTTACATAAAGGACCTGGCTTCTATGCGGCCAAGCCCACATATATAGAAATGCAAGCATCTAAATAAATCTA
>NW_006494916.1:641645-661102 GCF_000471905.2 Amborella trichopoda | reverse complement strand
ATGGAGATCATAAATATGAAAAAATAAATAAAATTTTAAAACTAGAAATAATAATTCTCGTAAAAAAACATTTGGACAGTTAATTTCCATTGTTTTTAGATCTAACACCACTTGCATCCATCTTTGAGATGGATGCTTTACAGTTTCTGGACTGTATAGGTAGAAATACAATCCAGCCCGCATTAAACAATTTTCCTTATATAAAAGATTATAAAAGCTTGATTTCTCTCTCATTTGTTCTTTATGTTTTCATTTGTCGCTTATCTATAATAGCTAAAAAAACGTTCGGATCAAAACCGATATTTGGAAAGATTGAGAGTTCAAAATCTCCACATTTTTGAGCTTAGAACCCCAATTCCGCCATTTCTTTTGACTTCGCGTAATTTTCTCATCCAAAATCTATAACATTGGTGTTAAAAATCCACATCGGTGCTCTTTAATGAATTGTATCTCAACTTCTCTGATAAAAAATGATGTTCGAAGACATCTAGCATCAAAAGTTAAAGAGAGTTTTGAAAAAAAACCCTCACAATTTTAAAAACTGTCATATCTTTTTTTTTTTTTGTCGTTTTCAAGAATTTTTTAAGGTTTATTTGTGGAAGAAAATCTCATCTTCAATCAACAACGTGTTACATAATTTAAAATAATATTTTTGTATTGCATACTATTTTTTTTTAGCAAAACACAAGAACTTTCTCTCTCTCTCTCTATATATATATATTTCTTTTCATTTCTTCCTTCCTTTTTTTTTTTTTAGTGGTGGAGAACCCGAAACTTGCAAGTAGGACATATCAAATGATGATTTGCATAAAGTTACAAATTTAAACAATCAAAGCAAGGCACACTTCCAAATTTTATCACAAGATGTAATTTGGGTGTAAAAAATTCTTCAGATAGTTTGAAAATCTATTTTCATCTCTAATTATAAAATTTTAGACTCTAAAAAATGGCTCAAATCAAGTAGATCAACAAATACATGAAAATCTTAAAAGGATGTCCAGATAATATGTTGCTAGATGTAATATTTTTGAGACTCGAAATTCTTTGTTTTTTTTCATATTCATATATTTCGATCCAATGATGATCAATTAGAGGGTTTTCCAACTTTAGAATAACCTTTTATGATGAATTTTTTAAGTGCACTTTAATTTTACATACCAAAGAGAGAGAGAGAAAGGAGCCGTTTGTCGTTGGGATTATCTACAAAAAGACCATTTACCATTCATACAAGGAGGTCCAAATCATTATTGTCTTTTGGATTTCAAAATGGGTGGTTATAAGAGTGTCATTGATTAGACACAAAGTTTAAAAAAAAAAAAATATTTCGGACTTCATAACTCACTTCAAGCCATTTGATTTGACGTTTAATGTGTGAGAATAATTGTGAGTAAATCATCTTTTTTAGACAATCCCTTAGTTATTTCGTAATTAGCAATATCAGCAAAGGAATATGCGAACCTAAGGTGAAAAGCTTGTGGTTTGGTGAAATTGTTTTTCCAAGAGGGAATGGTGCTTGTTCCCATCAAAACTCAAAGTGGGCACAATGTCCATTGCCGAAGGATTTGTCAAAAGAAGTTGGTGGAACCCACCACATATCCACCATCATATTTTGGCGCAAACCCAAACGAGACAGTCTTGCTTTCACATTATTGTATAGAGATTCGTATCATCAAACAATAATAACTTCCATTAAGATTCTTCTCCTTCCACAAATAAAATAATTAATGTTCTAGAAGCTCTTTCTGGGCCATGCTTTAAAGCTAGAGTAATTAAAAGAGGGAAAAATATAAGCGGCCCCACAATGTTCTTGCAATGTTCTAAAGTTTTTTTTTTGGGTGGAATTCGGAAGTCTGATTATTTAGGATTGTGAAGAAGCATCTCCATTATTGTTATTATTGTTATTATTGTTATTATTATTATTATTGTTATTATTATTATTATTAATTTAAAAAATTGACCACGATTTTCATTGCCACCAACGAAAGTACATGAAAAAAGTTACAAAAAAGATGAAATCACCGACGATGATTGGTGTACTCCCTATTTATTATTCTCCTCCAGAGCATACTGAACATTTACCCCATTAGGTTAAAAAGAGCTATTCAAGAGGATGTTTGTTATTTGAAATTTTGGGATCCGAAACTAGTGTAGATTGAGGGGTTCTATAAAAACTTGAATAACTTAAAAATTGACGGTTCAAAAATGCGTTACAAGATGCACTATTTCGAAAATTTGAAATCCATTTTTCTCTAGTTCAGACATCTTGATGCCGAGATGATCAACTTGAGGATATTTGGGCATTAAAACAACCTCTTCTAGTGAAATTTTTGATGTCAGCTCTAATTGGATTGTTTGGAGTATAAACTTTTCCCTTTTATCATTATCTTCTAAAATTTTTCAATCAAATGGGAAGTGATGTTATATACATCAACCATGAGATCGGATATGGAGCTGCACACATGACCAAGAACTGTAGATCAAGGGATGGAACCCTTTAGACCATAATGCCTAAAGAGAAGCAACTTTTTATGAATCATTTTTATTCATTTGCAACATTTAAGAAGCCCCATATAAGCTTGATTCAAGCTGAAGACTTTGACAGTAAAGATAAGCTTAATTGGAAGTGTTGAATACATCCCAAACTTAATTAATAGACTGAATTCATTTCGCATTTCAAAGTGTCATCGACAAAAGCCAAAAAGTGAGAGTGAGTCCATATTATTATTAGGGTAACCTTTCTATGCTTTCTTACCGCATAAAACTTACATATTTTCCCTTATCCAACTGTCCATTATGAATGGAAGGTTAAGATTGTCCCAATCACAATGTCACATCTCTACACTATTTTATTTTTAATTTTTTTCTATAAACTATTTTGATACCAAATTTTGGATGTCCAATCCTCTATTAAACTCACACTAGCGAAAAATATAAAAGAAATATTTTCAATAAAATAAAATATCCAAAATACCCTTGAAAGTTTCAACAGGTATTTTAGTCATTATATTTTATCTAAAAATTATTTTTAATATTTTTTATAGGTGCACTTCAATGAGAAGATGATACGTACCAAATTTTATATTCATACAATTTGTATAAAAAAACTAAAAATAAAATACTTTGAGACGTCGGATCTAAGATCAAACGGTGAGAGGCTCTCTTGATCAAAATTGGACTGCTAGATGGTAGGGTAAGCATAGATCTTCTATGCTGTAAGGGAAATATAAGAACCTTTGGCTTATTATTATTCCAATCAAAGAAATGGAGACAGGGGAAGTATAGGAACCTTTCCCTTATTATTCTTCCAATCAAAGAAATGGTGACAGCAGATAGAAGCATCCCATCTTGTGCACTTTTACTAAAGAAAATGTTGAAAACAGACAAAGGCACCCAACATTATATTTGTATTACAATCAAGACTCAATTACTTTGAATGCATTTTCTCTTACCATCAGTTCATATTTCTTCCAATACTTTTAGAGGATAATTGGATCCTGGAAAAAACTTTACACGCTTTTGTAAAACCTAGGTTTTAATATAAAAAAAAAAGGCTGTTTGGCAAACGTTTTCTTTCGAAACCCCAGGTTTAAAATTACCCCATGAAGTCCATTTTTGGCTTGAGGTAAACCCGGCCAAGAATTGTTGGTCTTAAAACCTGGGTAATCTTTTTACCCAGCCTTTCCAAACTACACAGTCATGATCATTGTGTACCTGCATCGTGTAAAGTGGGGTGCATCAGATCAATGAGTCAGAATATTGAAAAATATGGCTTGTGCAACTATGATTTAAGTCGGCCGATGCCTAGGTAATACCCCAAACCCAAGTTTTACAAGTTCAAACAGTGGGAACAAACGCTATACATATGGCATATACCCAACACTAAGGGTTAAAATTTCCCAATCTTAAAAAACCTGCGTTTTCGATATAACCTGCATATTTTTTGAGAATATTTACTCTCTCTCACACACACACCCCACGCACGCATGCACACGTGAACAGGAGCACACACAGAAATTGACATACATACAAACATAATTGCATATATTAAGTTCATATAAGGTGCCAACTTACTTGTAGAAGTAAGGTTGCGGTTTACACACCATCCATTTTAGTTGATGCGGATCTTGGTCAATTCCTTTTGGGTTTTATTCTTGTGGGCCCTTGTCAATTCTGTTTTAGTTTTATTCTTGTGGGCCCCAGTCAATTGTCTAATTTTATTATCAGTGCAATAAATGAAACAAAAATACTGCATGACGGTTAACTGTGCAGGTTTGTAAATATCACCTTGTAGTTTGTGGCACAGCTCCACATGGTTCAGGTGAAATAGAAGAGGCCTTGCTCAAACACCTTGAAGTGAAGTGCAATGCTAAGTGTCAGATTACTTTTCTATCTTTTATAATCCAAAAGAATTTCCAAGTTTACAAGAAATCACCGACATGCTTTTTATAGCTCTGTAAGATGAGGAATTCAATCTAGCAGCTAGATCCCAAGAAACCTCGTTTGATACCAGTCACAATTGAAAAGCCTGACTTATGTGCTATTTTTAATCTGATAGAACATTATGCATGCTCAGTCATGTATTTGAATCAACTGATTGTCTTCCATTACACAAGTGACAAAAGATGGTTTCTTCTCTTTTGGGGAAATGAAGTGCATGGGAGAACATATTTTTTTGATGCTGTTAATTGAAATTGGGAGGACATATTTCTGAGACACTCTGATGCATTCATTCAAAAAGTGTATTTAGAAGTGAATTGTCAACTAGGCAGTTGAGTCTTTATTTTTTGGCAGGGATGCTGTGTTAATGCTTTAATGATTACTATGGCTGACTATTCTATGTGCACAGAATGGTAAACATAAAATTACTATGTGTTGATTTATCAATAACTGTTCTTGTCTTCATTGTCATTATACAGGAAGACCCTCCAAAGGGAAGTTATCGAGACTATAGAAATGTTGAGAAGAACAGGAACCCCTCCCGCAAGTATCCGATCCATTTCATTTAAATTAAGTATTCAATATATTTGATCTAAAAGTGGTAATCCTGTTACTAACCATGGTACACTCATTTTCCACTCCAATGGTCTGCTTTTTCTGTAGTAAATTGCATTGTGGTATACTTCCCTTGAATTATACATAAAAGTTATTGGGATTAAAGAAATTTAGTAACCACACCACACAATCCCATAGCAATAATCAAAAGAAAAAAAAAAAGGTAAAATCTTTTTAGAAATATTTGTAGTTCTGGTGACAACCTTCATGTTTTGCCTTGCAGGTTGCCACCCAAAACCTTAACTCGATAAAGAGTGGGTCCAGAAAGGGAAAGAGACCGCTTTGCATGGAGAGGAATCAAAGCCACCTTGTTCCCATGATTTGGACGCCTATTAGCTTGTTAAGTAATGTGAAAGTTGTAGTTGGTTTCTCTCATAGTAACCCATCTCTGGTCTGATTTTCCAAGGCCATGGAAGGCAATACCTTTTATTTCAATTACAAATTTTTGTGACATCTGTTAATATCTATTTTTTTCTTATTGTATTCGAAGATTGGTTTTTCACTGACCTATGTTTTGTGCCCAAAGCTCTTCAGAAATATGATTCAGAGCCCACTTCAACTTTAGAGTTCACAACTTGGTCAAATGGGTAGTTCAAAACTTTAGACACAATAGAATATCAACTACTTGAAAATAGATTTGACGTTTGATAAGTAATGCTAAATAAGTGATGTAGAGATTTGGCGAAGAAAATAAAAAATTAGACAATTTCAGGCAAAACACAGGCATAATTTTGAAGAAACCTGGGGTTTCTTCCCAAAGCCTAACTAGGGCTTCAAGTTAAAAGGTTTCTTCCTTTTCTATTTCAAAATCTTATGAATGGCCCTCTTAGACCTCCACTCACCTCTTTTATAACTTAATTAGGGTATAAAGGTCCATAATGCCCTTCAAAATATGATTGACTAAATAGTCCTAACTTAAAATAAAAGTAGTCTAACTTAAAGTAAAATAGGTAGAATGTCCCTCACTTTAACCAAAATAATAAAAGAAATTAAATTTAAAACTTAAACTAAAATAAAATGAAATCCACTAACTCCAGCATGGCTAATCCCAAGCCTGTTATGCCGGTCCAAGCTTGTAGAAAGGAGGAGTTAGTAGCTAGTGTAAAATTTTTGCCGGACCTATTTTATAAATCCCAATCCAATATTATATAATGCTCTTGCCAGGGCATCCCCTGTAAGAGACACATTGTACTAGCAACCGGGTGCAGTGCGCCAGTGAGAAATGAGTAAAGGTTAGCTAAGGGCATTCTCTGGAAGCGATAGACCACAACAACTCCTTGTTATGATGATAAGTAAGCAAGGGTTCATGTGCCATTTTTTATGAGCGTTGATAAAGAAGCTAGTCCAAGAGAGTTGGATTCATTTAGCCATATAAAATTTAGGAACTTTATGGGTAAGAGTACTGATAGAATGAGACGAATGATAATTAACATAGGTTGCTCACAAAAAATAGGCGGACATGGGCAAAACCTAAGGAAATTGATGGTTAGAAACTTTAATTTATAGAAAAGGATAATAATAAAATTGGCATAGGGCAAATTGCGGTTCAAAAAAATGCAAATGCCAATTCGGACAAGAATCAGTCGATCTAGATTGAGAAACGTTGTAGTCAAACAGATTCCCGCAATATATCTGGAATGGGCCGTGTGTTCAGCCACCAAGAATGGAGTTTCTTCACGGGTTTTGAACTTTTGATCCCTTTAGGCGCCTTGTGATCCACTTGCGACCGTTTTTTAGACAATTATTGTTCTGAAATCATTGCCGAAGGCTCATAAAACCAGTATTCTATTAATATTAAGAAGCAATATGAGATTTGGTGATCGAGATAAGGGCTTTTTTTTAAGGTCTTGTACCAATCTGGCTTCCTTGCGAATTGAGCATCAGTTTGTAACTAAATTTTCTAAAATTTGGTTCTATTTGAAGATAATTGAATCCTGAACAGTATTCTAGTGCGGATTTGTTCGATTAAACAAAATTGCCCATTGATTTTGCTTCCAAAGCCAAGAAACCGAAAAGTTCCTGAATTTCAGAAAGTCAAACAAAATCGAAGATGAAGATAAGGATTACGGTTGTTTTTTTATCAAATTTCACTCGGGTTTGTGATCTACAAAGCTTTAGGTCTCATATAAACCACGTAAATTTAATTTTCATTTCATTTTTTTTTTTTTGCACTTTTTTTCTGCATGAGCGTACCACATATGTTAGGGTGCCACCATATCAACCTGTTCTTCCTCAAATTTGATAAACTTGTCTTCCATATTACAGAGGATAGAAATTGAAACGATAATGGATGTTGGGCCAAAATGTGGACCGCTTAATGGGATTATGAGAAATCAGCTTTTTTTTAAAAAAAAATAATTTTCTCATTAAAATTAAGGTTTTTGATGCATACGGTGTGGGATACAAACTACAACGGATTTTGATAGAGCAGCATGGCAAATTAGGATTCGTGTAGCCGAAGCCGACCCCAAATAATTGGGAAAAGGCTCTGATGATGATGTAATCTCCTACTAACTTCAAAATCTGTCACATCTATCCATGTGTCAGCTTGATGCTTGATCATATGAGGTTACAAACCTCATTGCCAGATGGGTCGGAACTCAAATACAAACTGCTATGAATCTCGATTCAATCTCAATTTCAAAGATGCCAGAATTTCGATACCATAAATGAAGGAATCTCGATTTCATATTGGTCGATTCCTATTTTGTAAAAATCCCCATGATTCCTCTTGTATATGCGTTGATTCCAAAAACATGAATCTTCTAGCCGGCTGCAATTCTATGATTCTGATTCCTAAAATGATTTTGGATTCGGAATCGTTTCCAACAACGGTCCTGCTTTCTAGTTATTCAACTTATTGTACATGTTGGATACCTCTCCTTCCTTGAGATTCACCATTACCAAATCACCCATATCGAACTCCTTGAAGCGATGACGTTTGTCCCATGGTTACCGAGATCAGGAGTGAGGTTAGATCTGAATGGGATCAAGGCCATGGGATTGAGAGGTACACAAAGATCCATGGATTAGGGATCGAGATCTCTATGTTAGTTAACGGTATCGTGATCACAATATGAAATGAGTGAGATCTAACTTTGTCCACGATATAATGTTTTAAGTATGTGGGATCCCGTCCGTCCAACTAAGAATTGAGGCTGCCCAAGACCTTACTAGGGTACTCTAGCTTGGAGACGAAGTATGTTGAATAATATGACTAACGTTTTTCCTAAATTCAAAAATCAAACTCTCACTAAACACAAAAAATCCTAATTTTAAAATATTTTTTAAAAAATTGTTATCATTAGAAAGCGTGTTTCGTGAGCCAAAAGTGAAATCGAAAAACCCACAATGAGGATTCAAATTTCAGGCACGAAAGAAGCTCTAGAATTTGATGAAAATGTGGTAGCCTTGTTTTCCCTCGTTTGGGTCCTTACATATGATTGGGCATGCAACTGATCTAAGGCTCTTTCGATTCAAAGAGAAAAAAAAGTGGTCTAGAGGCAAAGAAAAGTTCAACCTGCAAAGGTCGCTCTAATGGTAGAGATGGCCAGCGAGAGGGCATTAGAGACAAAGATCAATTGCATAAGGCTTATAGAGCATCTAGTAGATGAACTTAAGGATTTATGGTAGTACATGGCGAAGTTTTAGCTTCGTAGCTGCTGTCCTTTATCTATGGCAACAACTTGTATGCTACAGTGTTTATTTTTGTGACTTACAAACTCAAACTTCAAAATTCGAGCTTCACACTGTTTGCCAAGGTGGACATTGAGCTCTTAGAGCTAGAGCAACCACCTTCGGAGATCCCGGTAATTATGGGCCATGCAGAACAACTTAGAAAGTTAAGTTCAATGGGCCAATCCAAACGTCTCCAAAACCTAACCCACTCAGATTAACAAGAATTCATATCAAATAAGGGTGCAGTTGGCATATAGATGCATCCGTAGCTGTAGAGGTAAGGTGCACGTTGAACTTTTATCATGGTCTATAATTTTGATGTAAAATGTTCTTAGGATTATATCAAAATTTATTTTTATATCTAATTATAAAATTTTAAATTTAAAAAATGGTTAAAATCAAGTAGATCTATACACATGAAATCTTGAAAATGAACGGTGTAGATAACATGTTGTAAAATGCACTATTGCTGA
Organism: Amborella trichopoda; assembly: GCF_000471905.2. Next base: position 651,899 of record NW_006494916.1, on the reverse strand, counting down.
GACTTAAAATCTTTTTATTTTTCATGGTCATACATCTTGATGTCAAGATGATCAATCAAAGGGTTTTCAACATTAAAACTACATTTTCCAATGGATTTTTGAGGGGGCATCCATAGTTCTACATTATAAGGTTGCATCCTTATATAAACTTTTTCCATCAAATAGATACATTGATGTTCTGTGACTTCTGTCTCCTAAATAAACTTTTTCTGTAACCTCCATACCTTTTGTCTTAATTACTTCTACACCAACACAGACACCATGTTACCCTCTCATCCTACAGAAATTGAGTCACGTGTTGAAGCGAAGCCTGTTAAACAAACACAATCTTCATGAGTCATCATCGCCCAAATCTACAAAAAGAGCTCGTTGCCAAATCTAGACAACAAGCAACCTCCATTTCATGTAATCTTAACTGGAAGCACCATCTCTAGTAAGAATGCATGAGCTCCTTTAATACGGTTATATGCAGAACAAATAATTCCCTTTGTTCTTTGAAGGTGCAATACAACAATTCTTTAGAGCCTACAAAATGAAAGTCCTTCCCGAAAATTGAATTCCACTACTCTCCTTCTCCCACTTCATTGGTCAAACCAACTCCACTATGGCCAAAGACTTAGCCCTTTCCGTGGGACGTCACCATTTCAACCCATCCCAGAGTGAAACTATAATTATTGAGGGGGATTCTAAAAACGCCATTGCATGGGCATCTAAATCCTCCCCCATGCCCATGGAGAATGGAGCACATTTTGGATGAAATCTTCCACCTTTGCAGGGATATGCACACGGTTTGGCAACGTACCTGGAGGGAAGCCAATGCCGCAGCTGACGCCCTTGCTAAGGACGGTACCTCACAGCAGAACACACAGGAGACTTTTGCGCACCTCTTATTATTTTACTTACTATACCTCTGCTTGTATAGCTTTTTTTGGACCCCGTAAGGGGTTTTTATATACGAATGCCCGGACTGTGGGTGCTTCAAACTCTTGTATATCAGTTCTGTCTATAAAACAGTTAACAACTTTAAAAAAAAACAAAAAGAATTGAGCTTCACTGTTCTTAGCTTAAGAATAGCAGCCACTCTCCACATTGTCAAGGTATCTGCTCTCCTTATTCTATGTTTCATATTAAGCACATCTTCAACTTCAAACAAACGTAAGATGCTCGAATAAGACATAAATATATGTATCCATGTGCTGGATACTTGTATACCCTATCATAATGCATAATGTTATATTTTATTCATTTAATATTTTTTGTAGATATCTTATTTTATGCTTACCGTTATCCTAGCAGTATCTGGTAACATTATCATTGTTGACACAGTGCGACACTGGCATGCTAAACATATACAAGTACCCATGCACCATAGCTCTAAGATAATTGTGAACTAAAGATGATTATCTCCTTGTCAAAAATTAAAACAAAGGAAAGAGTAATACCTGACTGAATCCTTTGCAAACAAAGTCATATTAGGTTGAAAGAGAAAATAATTTCAGAATCACAGCATGAACTTTAATCAACATGGACATGATTCACTGCTAAACTAGGTAAGATGGCCATTGCTTCACCATCAATGACCTGAAACTCCCCTTTCTTAAAGCATTTTGTGGAGAATTTTGCTCTGCAAATAAATCAATATTCATTTATCAACAGTCATAGAATTTAATTCATTATTTCTATCTCATCATGTAAAGAAACTTCATAAAGATTGTTTGTAGAAGAAGAGTTACATGTACTTCTCTTTGTAGACTCTAAGCTCCAGGGCACATACTTCAGCAGCTACTTCATCTCCCACATAGATTGGTAATTTGAATTGCAGATTTTGTGATGCATATACTGCCCCAGGCTACACATGGAAAAGAAAAATAAAGCTCAATTCATTTAACATAAAAGCATGTAATTAGCGTATGCATCTATGTTGCATGGACATGGGTATGCATGTCGATGTAGGGAACATGTACGGGGTGGGTATGGATTATTCTTGCCCCAAAAAGTAGGATTTGGAGACAATTACACACGCACGCACACATACATACATAACTATGATGATAAATTCTTACAAAGACAAGGAAAAAATTCATGATATTCCATTCATGATATCATAAAGATAAGAAGTGTCAGGATAAAACATGACACATTATGATTCTGAAGTATTATAAAAAATGGACAAACATATGATAGATCATAGATGCTTTGATTCAACACCAAATTGGAACCACTATGGTTCTCGTCCACAATTCCATTAGCTCTTCAGTGTAACGGTCTGCTGTAACCCTCCATTTCCTGAAGTCACCCAATCCAACTGTGCATCCAGAAGAATCTGCACCAGTACGCGTATCCATATGTATCCAACACAGGCATGGGACTGTTGGGGTTATATGGCCATTTAAAAGCCTTACGAGAGCTTGTACTGAATTTATTCATGTAGCGATATGATGGCTCCAGTGGGAGTGTGGTTAGGATGGACTGTGAGGCATCACTGATACCGTGACCCACCTAAGTTTTGATTGGCTTGGCTCGGGATGATGTCCAAAACCCATAGCACTAGGCATTTGTGCACAACCGATAAGGGTTTCAATGTGGGATCATCCCTTGATGAGGTCATAGTTGTACCCAGGGCAGTTGGCCAAAGGAATGGGTATAACCCCTGTGTGTGGCGGTTGGCTGAAGAGGACAAGGGCGAAATCCTCATCATTACCATCGCACAACATGTACACTAGATAGTCGTTCGGGAAGCGACCCTCTGGGTGAGGGTGTATTGTGTATGTGTCAAAAACATGTCTCCCTGCAACACTGGATTGTGTTGGATGGACCCATGAAGCATTGTCCTAGAATGGGGCCTGGACTTGTCCTCAAGGAGGGATCTGTAATCCATGGGCTAGGATCGTGTCTCCTTCATTTATTGATTGACTTTGATAGTCCAAGTGTAACCACTGGGATGGGTCATGGGAACTGTTGGGTCAGTTTGAAAACATGATAGAGAGATACAGTTTCTAGAAGGGATGGAGTCCTCTGTATATTTGTGATATTCCTAACTCTTTGAATCCAATTCCCATCAAATTCATTTTGAATATGTTTACTTATATTTTATTTATATTTTATATTATTGGAATAAATTTTTTAGATTTCTCTGAATTTTTTATTTTAGTGAAAAAAGATTGTTTAATAAGCTTAAATCAATTTTCTGGATTTATTTATTTCAAAGAGAGAAAAAATATTTATTGATTTCCAAATCAGCTACTTCGTTCTACTTTTCATTATTAGTAACTTTTAATCTTTTTCAAAATGATTTTTCCAGGTACATCCAAATTTAGTTAATGCAGCAAAGATCTGCAGTCATGGCCCAATTCAAAAACTTAGTGGCTATCGTACCACCCAACTTGATTCCAAATTATGTGCTCAGCTTTGAGCATGGGAAGTGGTGATTATTAAGGGAAGAATAGTTATTTATCGTCAACTTGAAAGGAGTAAAGAGATTTACCGGCAAAAAAAGTGACACACACAAGCATATGGACAAGTATACATGCTTAAAAAGGTGTATATCTTCACGCCTGGACTTGGTCTGACAAAAAACTAATATTTATCCACCCTGTCAACAAAATGTTCTAGCTAGGTGTAAAGACGTTCGTATCCAAGAAACCACTTGCAACTCATCTAATATTTATTGTAAAAATAAATATTTGATTTTGGAGCCTAGTTGCACCAAATCTATTTCGACCCCAAAATCACACTAAGCAATCCATTTGATGGATGCTAGATATAAGGCATTTGGAGCAGTTATAGGTTCAAAATGATGCTCGCTAATTCTTATGTGGCCAGGGGGGTTTGGCCGCCAAGGCACCAGGCAAATTGAAAACCAAAATCCACAAATTTTGTTCGTTTACATAGACTATTCTCTTATCAATGATGCCTTTACTGGTAAGAGTCTGTTATTTTTGGACAAGGTCAGCTTTACAGAGTTCTATTGTTGTCTTATTTTTGAAATCTATTGCTGCAATTGCTGGTGCTATTCCCCCACTAGTTGCAATGTCATATCTCGTTATTTTCTTTGCCCTTGTAACCAAGACTTGAGTTATGATCGTCCACAAATACTCCCGATTGCAAATGAAGATCACAATTCAAAACCCTTAATATAAGTTAATGCAAAGAATTTGAAATACCATAGTATACGTATGATAGCAAGATAAGAAGGAGATTCGATCTCGCCAAAAACTGAACTAAAACTTCCGTGAACCTCACCAAATAGCTTCCAAATGGGCATGGACTTTCCTCATAATAGAGGTCATATGACACAATATTTATTTCTACAATCTACATATATTCTAAAATGTTGTCTTCTTGGTTTGAACCTTAACTTCAGATTTTTTTGGGGGGGGTGGGTGCCAAGGGGAGGGGGTGTTGGGTGTTACGGTTCCTAAACCCCCAACCCCCCTTAAAAGAGAAAGTAGCAAAAACACCCCTTGCCCGAGGGTCATTTCCATTCTCAGGTAAGGGCCGACTGAGATGCGCGCCTCAGCTTAGGTGGTAGGCATCGCCTCGAGCACCTAGGCTCCCTTCTAGGGACATGCGTGCAGGTATGCCATCCTAGGCCTTGGGGGGGGGGGGGGAGTGGGTTGGGGGTTTTGCTCTTGGGGCAAGCATGGTGGGTGGCGCCCGAGAGACTAGGTGGGCCGTTTTACTTAAAGGAGCCACTCAGCAATCTCCTAGGAAAAAACAATAGTTATTTGGAACTCATAAAATACTCCAATTAGGTAAGAATATTCTAAAATCAAAAGTTCACCAAATTTATTAATGGTCCTTAAGTGACTAGACAGGTCCACTTGTCATCCTTTCAATCATAATTTACCCTTACATGTTACCCAAGGAGTTCTTCTCCAAGATATCAGTCAAAACTCCTAACTATGGCATTTGTTTGCTTTCAAATTAACATTCTTGGTGATTCCCAGGTGATTTCCACAAGAAATTTGTTTCTTCACCTGATCCACTTCAGGTGTTCCCTTGACATTTTTTTTGTAATTAAGCACTCAAGTCATATATGCCAATAGGAAAAAGCTCTTAGAGTTATATAATTCTTTTAGGATTCCCCTTATTGTCTCAAAACAGTTCCTCCAACTCAGTTTGATAAATTCCACCAAACAGCTCTCGAGTTATATAATTCCTTTAGGATTCCCCTTATTCTCTCAAAACAGTTCCTCCAACTAAGTTTGATAAAGTCCACCAATCAATTTCTTCAAGTACGATTTTAGAAAATTGGATAAAAGAGAGCCCACTTCTTTCCCACATCACTTATAGCCATTGTGCACCTTGTTTCTGAGGGTAATGCTTTTTTTCTCGTCATCCTGTCATGTTACTCAAAGGGCAGCTCCTGTAACTAGTTTAGTTTGAAGAACTTGATATACGATGGGTTAGCAATGCATCCTTTACAAAATGTATATGTGGTTTCCTAGAACACATCCCTTGCTAATCCATGATACATTTAAATAAAAACTCCCCGTGAGAATCTTGTGAATAAGCATCGATCTCATGAACAGCAAGATAATGGTTACATTGTTTTATTTCTACATCAAACTCTATGCCTTCATTCCAAACAAATATCACATTATTTGTAGGTTTATTAAATCCAAGAACCAAACTACGGTACATTATGCACATTGGCCATGTAAGCAGCACATTTAAGGAAGCTCCATAGAATGCCATGTGAAAGCTCCTCACAACATCAGAAGATATTTGAGATCCTCTCACATTCATGTCTTTGCAAAGTAATATTCGCCAGTAACATGTTCGAATACGGAGTAAGCCAACTCCAACAGTCTAGCAGAAACTTGACCACTTAAAGAGGCAGAAACAGAGCAAAGATATTGATGAACAGGAGATGATTTGGCTCCACGCTTTGTTTAAAATTTTGGCATTTCATCCTTATCCTACTCAACTTTACTGCACCATGCCAACTGCATACCACTCATTGTCATTTAGAGAGTGGCAAAATTGGATGACATACAGAGGTTGACCATCATTTGCATCTTACGGGGTTATTAGCTCTCTTACGTATCAATTCTCCAGCAGTGAGTTTCATAATAATGAGAACCTTCCTCCTCCAAGAATGCTAGAGTTAGACACATTGCATGCTAATGAGATATCCATATATGCCCATTTATGTATGGCAGTTGTCCATCTTTTGAAAAACCCCATAACCTGTATGACCATCATTTTCATCTTATGGGGTTATTAGCTCTCTTACATATAAAATTTCCAGCGGTGGGTTTCATAATAATGAGCAACTTCTGCCTCCAAGAATGCTAGAGTTGGATACATTGCATGCTAATGGGTTATCCATATATATCCATTTATGTATGCATTTTGGCCATCTTTTGAAAACCCCATAAGAACTAATTTTTAATTTCTGTGAGCCAGAACTTAGTCACCCCTTCACAGTAATTTGAATTAGCAAACTCAGTTTAACATCTTTATAAGAGACTGAAGCCTTATCTCACTAGAAATCTCTATCGAAAGAACCTCGTGCGACCTATTTTCTAGAGACTCCCCAGATTGTCAAATAACTGAAGAATTTATTACATGACTTGGATCACAGAAGCAATATAAAAACAGATAGAGCAATAAATAACCAGATAGAGGATCATAAAATGTAAATTGACGAACATATTTAGAAATATCAGTGAAGAACCTAGGAGATTCAGAGGAATCAGGAAAGAGAGTAAGGCAAAATTGTACTGATGTTTCCAACGAATGACATGATTCTATTATCATTTCTACAAAGGACAGGGTGTGTTTTGCTCAACTTCATATATGAAATCAAAGCTATGTCATCAGAAGCTTGGAAGAAGTGTCTCTGACCGATCCAATCAGAGAATGCTTGAATGGCGGTAGAGAGAGAGAGAGAGAGAGAGAGAGAGAGAGAGCTTACAAAGTGAGAAGCAATTATGCAGGGGAAAAGGGAGGCAACAAGCATTCCATGAACCAAGCAGCCATCAAATCCCGCTCTCTGTGCAGCCTGGGCATCGAGATGAAGGGGATTCGAGTCGTGGCTAAGCCTCGAATACTCCATCACATCTTCACTCCCAAACTTCCTCACTCTCCTGAACACATCTCCTATCCTTAGAACACATCTTGAAGAAGAATTTGCAAAAGAAGAAGAACTTGTAGAAGAAGAAGAAGAATTTGCAAAAGAAGAAGAATATGCAGAAGAAGAAGAAGAAGAAGAAGAAGAAGAAAAAGCAGAAGAAGGCAAGAAAGCAGAGAATGGGAATGAAAGGAGGTGCTTTCTCTTAAGCATGGTGACAAGAGCTGGCAAACTTCTTCTTCTTAAGAAGATCAAATGAGATTTGGAGTGGAAATACTCAGACATGAACAAGTTAGGGAGTTTTTCAATTCAATTTGAAGCCCTACAGTTCGTTAGAGCCTTCCAAGCCGTCAGATGTCCCAACTCACTTTCTCTACCGCCCTCTCTCACTTTCTCTCTCTACCCCCAACTCTCTCTTCGTGCAGCACCCACTCCAAAATCTCCACCCAAAATCCCCAAACAAAACCTCATTTCTCTGGCACGAGAGTTACACAAGTAGAGACCTTGCTGCTCCTTGCAATAAAACCAAGGGAAATCTAAAAGTTTTGGATGCTATGTGCGGATTCTTCTCAAGCAAAGATTTTGCATGAGCTGATGGTAATGAAAAACAAAAGAACACAATTCTTATAATATCATCTAATGTAAAATATACTATTCACAACGGTAAGAAAGATAATACATTATATAATTTATAATGTAAATAACTTAATAAATAAAATAAAAGATTTGGTTATCAATGTAAAAATTATTAGAACACGTACCAATTTTCGAACCTTTTATTTTTATTTTTTACAAGAAATACTTGTTGTATTATCTTTTTTTTTTTTGACAAAAACTTTTTCGTTTTGATAATAAATAATTGTTGTATTATCTTTTATTTATTTTTGACAAGAACCTTTTATTTATTTTTTTGACAAGAAATGTTTGTCGTATTACCATTTTTTTTTTAACAAGAACCTTTTTATTTGTAACAAGAAATACTTATTGTATTACATTTTTTTTTATAAGAACATTTTTTTTTTTGGAGAAGAATTTTTTATTACCTTTTATTTTTTTGACAAAAACCTTTTATTTTTTTGACCACAAAAAGAAAATTGACAAGAAAAAGAAATTGATAAGAACCTTATATTTTTTTTTTGTTTTCGACAAAAAGAAAATTGACAAGAAAAGAAATCGATAAGAACCTTTCAATTTTGTTTTTTGACAAAAATATTTTATTACTTTTTACAAAAATATTTTAATTTTTTAATAAACAAAAAAAATTTGACAAGATAAGAAAAAAAAACAAAGTTGCAAAAGTGAGCTCCATGTGGAGACTTGAACAAGGGAGCTCTATGTGGAGACTCAAACCATCAACCACCATGTATATGAGGTTCACACTAATCGGTACACCACATACCACAATGTGATGTAAATAGTTGAAATAAATTAGTATAATACATTGTTGTTTCATGTTATTACTCGCACAGCAAAAGGTGGGAGTAAACTCAAGCGAATAAATACTTCCTTGCACATTTGATGTGTAATAATTGTGATACACTGTTGTAAACTGTGCTAACCAACACTCTCTCTCCCTCTTTGATGCAAATCTTCCTCTCTCACTCTCTCTTCCCCTTTGATGCAATATAAAATTATTGGGTTTTTTCATTTAATCTTCCTCTCTCACTCTCTCTCCCTCTTTGATGCAAATCTTCCTCTCTATACCTTTTTGATGCAATATAAAATTACTGGCGAATACCACTTTGACAAATGAACAATGTTTTAGAGAAAAAAATACAATCGTAAAGAAAATAACTCTTTTTGGGTTTTTCATTTCAATCTTCCTCTCTCTCACTCTCTCTCCCTCTTTGATGCAATATAAAATTACTGGCGAATACCACCTGTCAAATTAACAATGTTTTAGAGAAAAAAAATAAAATCATGAAAAAAATCACAAGAAAGAACAAAACACACAGATATGAGTATTCTGATACGAGCCTATAAGCAAAAGAGAAAAAAAAAAAACCCACAAAAGGCTCTCTTTGTATCTCTTTACACTATCTCAAATATCTTTTTGTTTTTCATTCATCAAATTCAATCTGCATTACAATATGCGTGCTTCCTTTCTTTTATACACTTCCAACTTTCTAAAACTTCCTATAGAAGGGGGAACATTAATCTCATTAGGTGCTTTACATATGGCCTAACCAATTAGCCAAAATAATCACGTGAACATTCCCCTTATCCCAAAAGATAAGGAAAAACTTATTTATATCCAAATCATCTGATCATATTTTTTCTAAAGATAAGGCTTTAAAATAAACATAGCCTCCTACATTTTTTTAAAAAAGATTACTAAAGATTAATACTAAATATTGAGATAACATTTTATCTTGTAACAAAACTTTCTAAAAACGGTCTTTTAAATAATAAACCTTCGCTGCAAAATAGACTTTATTAAACTAACTTAAAAATGCTATTTTCAATAATTAACCTTAATAAATAAAAATAAAAATTCTACCTAAAATTTAAAAATAAAATTAAAATTTGTAGCATCTAAATTTTAATCTGCATTATTCTCCCCTGGTTGAAAAAAACTCAACTTGTGATTCATAAAAAACAGGATCTTCTCGAATGATGAGGTAACGTGTGATGTCCAAGAATGATGACTGCAATTGACGATCCAAATCCTCATCTTCAACTAATTCTTCATCAAACTTAGGTAGATCAATCTCCCGACCATGAGGAAATAGATCATTCTCCCAACCATGAGGCTGCTAACACAGAACGTTGGTACGAAATGGGTTCTCGAAAATAGCATCTGACTTACTACCGTCATCATAGTTTGTCGAGGTTAGTTTTTATGCTAAGCGTAGGGTTAGCTCTTCTAGATGTTTCATTTGTGTTGAATGGGTTGAGTACCGATACCCCTCTATAGACCTTGTCCATGAGCTATGAAGCCAATCGACGACACTACGATCTACAAGAATCGACTATGCTCTGATACCACTTGACGCAGTATAAAATTTATCGGCGAATACCACTTGGCAAATTAATCATGTTTTAGAGAGAGAAATAAAATTGTGAAGAAAATCACAAGAATAAAAAACAAAATGCATGGATACGAGTATTCCGACACATGCCCATAAACAAAAAAGAAAAAAAACACCCACAAATGGCTCTCTCTCTCTCTC
>NW_006494916.1:628729-640893 GCF_000471905.2 Amborella trichopoda | reverse complement strand
CTCTCTCTCTCTCTCTCTCTCTCTCTCTCTCTCTCTCTCTCTCTCTCTCTCTCTCTCTCTCAAATATCATCTTTTTTTCCATTCATCAAATTCAATCTTCATTACAATCTGCATTTTTCCTTTCTGTTATACACTTCTAACTTTCTAAAACTTCTTGTAGAAAAAGAACCGTTAATCTTAATAGGTGCTTTACATATCACCTAATCAATTAGCCACAGAAATCACGTGAACATTTCCCTAATCCCTAAGAAAATACTTATTCATATCCAAATCATTTAGTCCTATTTTTTCTAAAGATAAAGCTTCAAAATAAATGTAATCTCTTATATTTTTTAAAGAAAGCTTACTATTGAGATAAATTCCTATCTTGCAACAAAAATTTCTAAAAGTGGACCTTTAAATAATAAACCTTTGCTAAAAAATGGATTTTATCAAACTAACCTAAAAATCCTATTTTTAATAATTAGTCTTAATAAATAAAAATAAACATAAATATTCTACCCAAACTTTAAAATAAAATTAACAAAAATAAAATTAAAATTTGTAGTATCCAAATTTTGATTTGCATCACACACTCTCTCTCCCGTCAACCGGTCAAGCATCCGAATGAGGATTTTTTGCCACAGGATTGGGATTCCGGCGATAAAGCAGCCATATTCCAATGGGAAGTAGACCACCAGGTAAGCTTTCTTTTAGGTTTTCTCAATATCAATTTTTTTTGAGAAATTTGAATGTTATAGTCGTGAAATTAGGGGTTTTCAAAAATGGATTCCATTGCTATATGCTAGATTGCATTTTGAAGGCACTAGTAGGGCTTCTGCAATCTATAATAATAGCACCCATAAAAATCACCGAAAATCATGAGGGACAATGAATCAAACAATGAGATTCGTGGATGGGTTTATTTTGACAATATTAGGTAATTTGTATGGGTGCAGCTTCTACAACATTGCAACTTTAAACAATCCAATTAAGGCGCACCTCCAAATTTTATCATAAAATGTAATATCGGTAAAAGCATTCTTAAGATTATTTCAAAATCTATTTTCATATCTAATTATAAAATTGTAAACTCCAAAAATGGTTAAAATCAAGTAGATCTATAAATATATGAAAATCTTGAAAATGCATGGTCTAGATAATGTATTGCAAGATGTGGTATTTTGGGACTCAAAATCTTTTTCTTTTCATATTCATACTTCTCGATGTCAAGATGATCAATTAGAGATCTTTTTAACATTAAAACAACTTTTTCCTATAGATTTTTGAGGTGCATCTGTCATTCTACATTTTAAGATTGCAACCTTATATAAACTTTCTTCTATTATTATTATTGTTGTTTGAAATCCAACTTTGGGAGTTTTTTGCATGTGAGTTATTTGTTAATTTAGTTATTTACGTACACATTTTTTATTGTTTATGGTGGTTTGCACATCTTTTCATTTTTGTTGCCGACCTGTACCTGGGTTAATAAAATCTTTCCAATGAGTTTTGACATGGGATTCTTTTTTTTTCTTTTTTTTTTGACAACTATTTTCATTTTAGCAAATGAAATTCATATTGTTATGACATAGGATGTGTTAAGTTTTATGCAAATTGTGGGTTACATTCTTATATTGGTGTTAGATTGCCTTTGATCAGGGTTACCTGACCCTCGTTTGACTGATAAGAATGACCACTAGTAGAGTTAGACCGACCCTCGTTTGGCTGATAAGAATGACCAACTAGTGGAGTTAGACTGGTGTATATTATGGTGGTTTTTTCAAGTGAGATATAAATGATGAAAATTTAGTCACAAGGGCGGAAATGTAAAAGCTATATTTTATAGGGAAGGTCACTCATTGAAGCAATCAAAGGTACAAATGGCTAGTATTGCCTGCTATCGTCAAAGCAATTTGACAATAATAATTCTCACTCGTATGATTATTTTTGTATTTTATTTTCTGTATTTAATACTTATTGGATTGTTTAGCCATGACTTCTTAAGCCCCCCCTCCCCCCTCCCCTCCCCCCCCCCCTCCCTCTCCCCCTCCCCCCCCAATTGACCTAGTGCATGTCCTTGTCATCTAAAATAAAGGGCATGCGTGTTAGCCAGGCATGGATGGTGACATAGAAACGGTACCCGAACCTGATGACTAATATCTATTATTAATTCCAAATACTTCAATGCGCATACGAGTTGATTTGCATGTCACAATATTTTGAGAATGTCAGGGCACTCCATAATAACTTAGTTGATTATGTCATATGTCAAAATTTTATCTAAAAAGTACAAGAGAAACGATCAAGAGTGCATAGTTGCGACCTGTGCTGGAGAGGGTTAAAGATGGAAAGTTTGCTGCGCTAAGGTTACGCCCTTTAAATATTTTAATGTGAGAAAGATAGAAAAAGACACACATGTACGAGTCCATTTGGAAGGGCTCATCAACCTTGAGAACATAGCCAACCTTGAGAACATAGCCAATGGGTTGCCATAAAAATTAAAGCCTGTCTGATTGACAAGATAGATGTCACTTCAAAAGATATTGTGAATGATGTTTCACGCGAACATGGTATCCCATTGATACACATGCAAGCTTGGCAGGAAAATGAAGTTCACGATTGAAATGATACATAGGTCACATAGGCAATCGTATATAGAGCTATCCCTATACTTAGAGAACATACGACTCACCAACCCCCAAAATGTAGGGTAAATACTGACAGATCCTCTCCACAAATTTCAACGTATATTCCTATGCTTTCATCCATGAATGCACCAATTTCTGTATGGTTGTAAGCCTCTTGTAGTCTAGTCTTGGATGACATGTTCCTAAAGGGGACATACAAGGCGATACTGTTGGTGATTATTGACGCAGATGCCGATGGTGCTATGTTCCCCATTACACTAGCCATTGTGGAGATAAGAGAGTGGTGATAGCTGTGGGATTGGTTTCTTAACTATTTGTGGGAGCGTTTCAACAAAAGGAAAGACTTGCCTCACTTGACAATTATTTCAGACCTTCTAAAGGTTGGTTAGAAGTAATCCAGTGCGTTTTCCCATACTATTATCTACAGTTTTCCATGCCCCATATGACAGAGAAACTCAAAAGGTGATGGAAGAACCCTGTGCTTATAAAGCTCCCCATGCAATGCACTGAGAAGTGACGATTTCGAGGACATGATGTCCAAAGTCTAGGAAGCTGATGTTGATGCTTACGATTGGATAATGAAGAATCCAAGTCATTGCTGGTGAATGTGCATCTTCCTGTTCCCAGATATGAACAACTCAGGTCAAATCTTGTAGAGGTATTCAATAGTTGGATACTAGTTGACTGAGACAAGCCGATCATTGTATTACGTAAAAGCATTAGACTGAGACTGAGGTAGATGAAGATGTTTGCAAAGAGAAGGTGGAAGGCATAAAAGTGTACCGACATTCTAATGTCGTCTGTACAAAAAAAGATGACATGCGGATCGACCGATTGCGCTTTTTGCACCATGTTCGAGGGGTGTCTGGCATGCAATGCAATGCAATGCAAGATCGTTGAAGATAACAGATATGTCGTGGATATGAATCATTGGTTTTTCTCGTGCTTGGTATGGAAGAACAATGGGTTGTCCTGCAGTCACGCTATTACCGTTATAAACTACAATCGCCTTCCTATAACGCCGTTTTGCCCTCCTTATTTCTATATAGAAGCTTATAAGATGGCTTATTCGAGTGACTTCCATCCCATACCAGATGAATTCAGGGAGTCCATCCATGTTAGTTCAAATAATAAGGCTTGTGTTTTAATAATATTTGTACCTATCGACGAGAGATCCTTTAGTTACTCTTAATCTAATGCACATGTACTTGTTTGAACCTTCTAAAGTTGTATTTACATCATTCCATAGATGGATGTAATGAATTTGGTTTGTAATGTGCAAATTTCATTTTATTTCATAGATGCAAAATTTTTATGTACAAAGCTCCATGTATATTGTGGTTGAGTTTTTTCGTGATCATTTATTTCTTATGGTTGAGTTTTTTCGTGATCATTTATTTCTTCCCTTATCAGATGTCCCCTTGAAAAAGTAACCCCTTGAAATGAGGTGAAAAATTTTTCATTACTTCTTGGTGATAAGTACTAAACATAAGCGGTCTGAGGATGTGGACCTCAAACTGCTCTAGAATTGAGCGCTGCTCACTCCAAAGAGCGGTCTGAGGTCACCATTCTTAGACTGATCTTGTTTATTTTTTCCTAAAGAATATACGGTCCAAGGATGGGGGCTTTGGACCGCTCTGGACTAAGCAGAGCTTAGTTCTAGAGCGATTGAGTTCCCCATCCTTAGACCGCATTTAATATCTTATTTGTTGTAGAAATAAGTGGTCAGAGGATGGGGACCTTGGACCGCTCTAGAACTGAGCGCTGCTCAATCTAGAGAGCAGTCTAATGTCCCCATCCTTGGATCACCTTTGATCTCTTATTTGTTAAAGAAATAAGCAGTCTGAGGATGGGGACCTCAGACAGCTCTAGAACTAAGCTTTGCTCAGTCCAGAGAGCGGTCCAAGGCCCCATCCTAAGTCTACCTTTGTTTCCTTAATTTGTTGAAGAAATGAGCTGTTCGAGGATGGAGACCTTGGATTCACTCTAGAACTAAGCTCTCTTAGTCCAAAGAGCAGTTCGAGGTCGCCATTCTCAGACCCTTTGTGTTCTCGTCTTTGTTAAAGGATGTGCGATCCGAGGATGGGAACCTCAGACCGCTCTAGAACTGAGCAGAGCACAGTCCAGAGAGCTGTCCGAGGTCCCCATCCTCGGACTATGTTTTATTTTTTTTTGTCAAAGAAATGAGTGGTCTGGGACTCGAATCGCCCATTTCTTCTTCTTCTTCTTAAAAAAAAAGAGTTAATGTAGTCAAATTGCTGCAATAAAGGAGATCCAACTTTCAAATGAGGGCCATGAACTTCATTTAGTCTAGAAATCTATAAGGGTATGTTTGACGACTCGGCAATATATCAGGCAAAATGTATAATGCTCTTGATCTTAAAAAATACAAAAAAGGGCTTGTGACTTGTTTGATTGAACAAACCCACACGGTCCAATACAAGAAGGTGAGGTAGGGTCCCTCCCATAGGATCATTATTCATAATCAATTATCTGAAATCCTACAAAATTCAGCTCTAACTTAGATTTGCGTGATTCAATTTCTTCGTCAGTTTTTAGCTTTGGCTTCATCGTTTCTTGTGCAAACCCACAAAACCCCCATCGAAACATCTCTCTCTTAGCGAGCTCTACAAGACCCATTCCTCTCTCCCCAAACTGCTATGTGTGTCTAGAGGATATTTTTCCCATCTCCTTAAACCACCATGTCTCTCTCTAAAACAGAGGCTTGGGCTCTCTAATACTTTCTCCCATCACCCCAAATAATGATGTCTCTATCTAAAACAGCGGCTTGGGTCTTCCATGAGGAAAGGGATATGAGTAGAGAATGAGAAAATAAGGAAAAAACAAGTCAGAGAAAGAGTTTAGCAAGAGAGAATAGTGAATATGGGACACAGACCTTCAGGAGAGGGAAGTATGAAAAGTCGAAATAAAGAACGAGATGAATACAATTTTTGGGCTATCTTGGTAGGCTTTTGAGCTGGTTTTTGGGAGGTTGGGTGGTTTGAATTGCAGAGAAGAAGATGTATACGTTGGCTTAGTATTGGAAAGAAGAAGATGGATTGTTTGGGTTGGGTACTGATTTTTTATAAGATTTAGACAAAGAAGTCGGTATAGAGAGAGAGAGAGAATGCTGCAAATCAAGTGATTGAGATAAAACACATGATAAAATCCATCAGCTGCAGATCGAGCAATTGAGATGAAACATGGATGAAATTCACCCGTAGCAAATCGAGCGATGGGGATGAGCTGCAGAGAGAGAACCTGCAAATCTAGAGAGGGAGAGGGGTTTTTTTTCATTGCCTCTTTTATGAAACAGGGTAAAAGAAATATTTTAACATGTGGTCCTGCAAAGTGCGTTCAGAGATAAATTTGAAACCCTAGCTGAACTGCTAGTATCCGTTCGATAGAATGGATATGAAAAATCAAGTTTCAGGGGCGGCCATGATTGTTGGTGTTCATGCTCTAATAAAATTGTCATGACTTGAAAAGATCTTTGTGGATATTTTATTTTAGTGAAAATATTTTTAAATAAGTAAATTTTAATCTTTTGAAATTTATTTAATTCAGAGAGAAAAAAAAAAACTATTAGTTTTTCAAAATTCTTTTTATCCATCTCAAATATACTTTGATGTGTAGGGGCCCATTGGGAGCCCACAAAGTGGCTTCAGAAGCCACCTACTCCATTTGAAAATAAAAAGAAAGTTTTTTCTTTTATTTTATTTATTTATTAAGGATTGATTGATTTAAAATCAGAAGGTGTACAAATTAATTGAAATTAGATATTTAAATGCATAATATTTTCTCTACACAAATATTTGATGTGAGTAAAGTTATGGAAACTGAGAGATGATGGTCATAGCTCTTTCTTTTAATTATGATGACTGATCTAAAGAATAAATAACTATCGTATTTGATGTTTTGAGATACTAAATGTATATTACTAGGATATTGTTGCCATCATCTAACAACAAAGTTTATATAAGGTTGCTACCTTATACTATAGAAGTACGGTGCACCTTAAAAATCTAGTAGAAAAGAGTATTTTGAAATTTCTTTTTTTTTAAAAAAAAAAAGTGTTAAGAGTGTCCCAAAGTTGGGAAACCTTCCAATTAATCATCTAGATCTTGAGATGCATTGATATAAAGAAAAAAATTAATTTCAAGTTCTAAAAATAGTGCATCTTGTAATAAGTTATCTAGACATTTTATTTTCAGTATTTTTCAAATGTTTATAAATATGCTAAATTGTATTGTTTTTGAAATTTTAAATGTCATAAATAAGATTAAACATGGATTTTCAAACCATTGTAAAGTTTCCCACACCGGAACTACATCATACAACAAAATTTGGAGGTGTACCTTGTTTATATAATATAAGGTGGGCATCTTAGAGGAACCTCAATCATACCTCAAATCCGCATAATGGTCAATGAAGATTGAGTGCTTCAAATATTGTCACGAAATAGAAAATGAACTTTTGTTGTGTTTGGTGGGCAACGATATCATTCACTAAGTAATTGAAAACCAAATCTCAAATAATTTTTTTATTTTTTTATGACAATCAGTTTATAAGTTATTATAGATTTGTGGATCTTAAGAGAGAGTGAGAGATCGCGAAAATGTTTTTGTTCTACATTTTATCCTCATTCTTGAATCAGTAACCACTGAAAGAGAGAAAGAGAGGGAGAGAGATTAACACATGCTGCGAATGATACCCGCAACTGCTGTGTACGTTCCAACCACAGAGGATATAATTCCTATAACAAGGATCAAAATGCAGAGTAATACCTGCACATAATAACGTGCATGTTAATCATTTCTATAGCATGTTAATCATTTCCATAAAATTATTGATATTTGAAGCAAATATGCCTGCATCGAGGATCTTACCTGAAAGATAGTTACCTTCCTACGAACAATACTTAGGTAGCAAGCACATGGAAGAATCATCGTCTGGAGAAAGGCAAAGGCCGATTCATATATAATTGTTTCTCTGAAGTGTAAGGCCATGTTTGGTGCGACCTTTTTTTACTGTAGAAATATGTCCCTTATACTTGCTTCACAGTGGGCAGTGTGCAAGCATGGCAGGCCATTATTCTCAGTGCTATTAGTATGCATGCAAAAAGCTGCAAAGAACCCCAATTTGGCCTTAATACAAGAGAAAAACTTCTATTTCTCCATCCACTAAAAATTGGATATTCTTCCAATTGATTATGACATCTTAAGTCCACCTATTTCTTTTTGGGTTAGTACATGATGTTAAAAGGCATCCATTAGGTTTGCCTGCCAGTGCTGGGAGAGTATGTCCCATGTGGGAGGACATCCACATCCTTTGGCCATTAAAAGGGCAGTTTGGAAATACAGCCCATTGGGTTGTTACCATGGATAACCAAGGGGTAGAGATTTTAGAAAACAATATCATTCTTACATAAAAACCTAAAATGTGAGGAATTAGGCTTATCCAATATTAACAAGTTCTACTTTTTGGTAGGTGCATCTACCTTTGGAGAGAGAGAGATACGATGATCTTTTTTGTGGAGAGAAGAAGTAGAGAGAGAGAAGCCTATTAGAGAGAAAAAAGAGAGAAAGAGAGTTCATGTGGGTTTATTGTAGTGCATGTCTCGATATGTTATTTATTTACTTTATTGCATATTTTCCCAATTATACACACATAGAGTATTTGGTGTTTGTCCCACAGAATTTGGGTTCCGTTGTACACATCTGTAGTTTTACAAGACGGCTCAAATGGGTGAGCCCAACAAAATGGTATCAGAGCACATTTTTTCCTTGACTTCGATACATTGTTGGTCATCCCTATCATCATTTGCAAGTGTAGCGAGCCTAGCGGTTGTAGGACGAGCAAGGAAACAACCTCCTTGAAGGCTGGATCCATTTCACCACCGAACGGAGCGTTTGGGACACATCGTCAGTCAAAGACTGCTATTGAGTGGCCCATGTGCAAAGAATGTCTTGAACAATGAACCATCGATTACTACCTTGACCAACAGTGAAGCACTTTGGCTGCAGGTGACTCATCTTGACTGATGGTGACAATTTGGCAGTCGGTGAAAGCTTGACTGCTGACAAGATCTAGACAACTAGTGGGAGCATGACCACTGACAAGACCTTGACAATTAGTCGGAGCTTGACCGCTGACGAGACATTGACAACCAGTGGGAACTTGACCACCGATGATACCTTAATAGCCAGTGGAACATTGACCGTTGATGAAACCTTGACAGACGACGACTCTCCCAAACTGCCGATAAAAAGAAGAGGGGTGTAGAAGAGTGGTGTGTGGGGATTAAAGACAGATTCCAATACTAGGAGCAAGATGATATTGCTCAACTAGAATAATTGAATCATCTGAAAGCCGGAGATGGAAGATCTTCTATACAGTAGGGACTTGCACATACCCATTGTAGGGGTAGAACACAAGCCCGAAGGTATGAGCGACGATAAGTTGAAGAGACTTGATCGAAAGGCTCTCAGAACCATCCAACAGTGGTTCGAAGAAAATGTGTTTCACCATGTGTCAGATAAGACATCTGCCAATTCATTTATTTGACACTTCATTGTGGGATAAGCTACATGACTTGTATACGAGAAAGGCCATTTGAAATAATGTATTCTTAATCCAAAAATTAGTGAACATGAAGTTCAAGGATAGGAGATCCATTGTAGAGCAATTCAATGAGGTGCAAAACATTGTTAACCAAGTCACAATGATGAAGTTGTCCCTAGAATATGAGCTACAAGTTATGTTGTTTTGTTTAATACCGAATAGGCAGGAGACCTTGGTAGTTTCCATAAGCAACTCAACAATTGATTGGATAGTGACCAAGAGTCAAGTCACTAGTAGCTTGCTGAATGAGGAAACAAGAAGAAAATTCTCCAACTCATCCAACTCGAGGAAGGTCCAAGAATAGGGACCAAAACCAATCTAACGATAAAGCTAAATCGAAGTCTAGAAAGAGGGTCACATGTTATCATTATGGCAAGAATAAACACATCAAGAAAAAGTCCCGGAAGCTCAAGAAAGAGCAGAATGATGACAATACCAAGAATGATGATTGGAAAATCACTATAGTGATGATATATGTTGGCGTGGTTAGAAACTGTGGTGATGGGTGCATCAATATTGCTTCAAGTTTGTGAAATATTGACTAGGGTGTGGATACTAAAGCATAGTTTCATGTTACCCCACATAGATGTTTTACTTTTTATAGAGTGGGAGATTTTGGCTCTATAAAGATGAGAACAATGGTTCCTTAAAGGTTGTGGGTAAGAGAGATGTACACATTAAGATTAATATTAGGATGAAACTAGTGTTAAAGGACGTCAAACATGTACTGATGCAAATAAAATTAGGGTTATTTTACTTTTTTAATTTATTATTCTTTTATTTCTTTTTCTTAAGAATAGGAAGTGAGTTGGGATAATTAATAGGGTAGGAAGAATTTTGGTCCATGACTTTATGTTAACTGGGAGAATGTGCGTGAGTTGTTAAGAGGATTTTGGGTAATGGATAGAAATTAAACTTGGTAGAAGATTTATTTAGAGATTTATGGAAGATTTAGATATGGGAAGAATAAGGGAGAGATATGGAGGCTAGTATAGATGAGAGAAAATAGAAAAAGAGATCGAGAGAAAATAGGGAGAAGAGATTTATTTGTGCATATGTGTGTGTGTGAGAGAAAGAGATAGAGAGGGAGAAAGAGAGAGTTTTAGGGTGTGAAAGAGAGGGTTTTATTTATTGTGGCTTTTTTTTTTCCCCCTAAAGTTTATTTAAAGGGAGATGTCCCTTCATTGAAGATGATTAGATATTGATCAAAGAATAAGAATTGAGAATAGTTGATCTTGTGAAAAGATTTGAATTGAATAAAGTTGATATTGTGAAAAGATCGTTTTTAGAGTGGACTCCCTTACAAACTTTGGGAGAAGGTATAATATCTTAAACTTTTATTTTATCTTTATTTTTTGATTGGTTATTATTTTTTCCCTGCATCAGTTGGTATCAGAGTATGCAAGATCTAGAGATCCAACAATTACAAGGGCGTCGAAACCTGCTCTTATGTTCGAGGATATATTACCGCAACTTATGGATTATATTGGTAAGCAAATTCAAGAGAGCTTGAATACTACGTTGGAGGATGTTCGACGAGAAATAAGTGAAACCAATCAGGGGATGCAATGGTTGGATATGAGGTTGCAACGATTGGAGGACACCATTCATCAAGAAGAGGGCGCTCGCAACCTCAACTTGGCATCAAATCTCACCGTAGAGAGAAATCAAGCTTCCCGACCGACCTAGGCTGCTGATCCAGAATGTCAAGAAGAAATTCGCAAGATGAGATCCGCATCCTATAGAGCGACCACGAGATTTTAATATTAAAGTCGATCTCTTGGAATTTTATGGTAAGCTCCACATAGAAGCTTTTATTGATTGGTTAAGTGCGGTTGAAGTTTATTTTGAATGGTGTTAATTGCTTGAGGAATGTAAGATTAAACTTTTTGCAACCAAGCTCCGTAGGTATGCTGCCGCCTGATGGGAGAAAGTTCAACAATCCCGATTTCGTAGTGGAAAATGAAAAATTACCGACTGGCAAAAGATGAAAAAGAAATTGAAAGAAAATTTTCTTCTTCTGGATCAAGAGCAAATTTTCTTTCAAGAACTCCAAAATCTTCGACAGAATGAGAAAAAAGTGGAAGATTATACTAGGGAGTTTTATCGATTAGTTGCTTGAAACAACCTCTAAGAGACAGAAGGACAAAATGTTGCTCGATATGTAAATGACCTTCAACAAACCATTAGGGACTAAGTTTTTTACATTGACCATGGAATTTAAGTGAAGCTTTCAAGTTGCTTTACGAGTACAAACTATACATCAATGGAGCAGCAATAAGCAATTTTACACTCAGAAGGAGGTTTCGCGCCCGCCAAAATTTAATGAAAAGAAAAGGGATACTGCAAAGTTCATGTGTTATCGATACAAAGAGCCAGGGCACCGTGCATATGAATGCCTATAAAAGAGGATGGAGGTATACTTGGTTAAGGAAGTGGATAAAGTTCTAGAAGAAAATCAAGTTCAAGAGATAGTTCTGCATGGTGATGAAGGGGATCCACTTTGAGTCAAGCTTGAGGTTGAGCTTCTCTCAACCCAGGGAGAATGATGCAAATAAAATTGTAGTTATTTAATTTTATTTTTATTTCTTTTTCTTAAGAATAAGAAGTGCGTTGGGATAATTAATAGGGGAGGAAGAATTTTGGTGCATGAGTTGTTAAGAGGATCTTGGAGAATGGATAGGAACTAATCTTGATAGGAGATTTACTTAGAGATTTATGAAAGATTAGATAGAGATGGATTTAGATATGGGAAAGATAAGGGAGAGATATGGAGCTTGGTAAGGATGAGATAAAATAGGGAAAAGAGACTTAGAGAAACTAGGGAGAAGAGATTTATGTGTGCGCGCGGGTGTGTGTGTGTGTGTGAGAGAGAGAGAGAGAGAGAGAGAGAGAGAGAGTAGTAGGTTA
>NW_006494916.1:601339-628244 GCF_000471905.2 Amborella trichopoda | reverse complement strand
AGAGTAGAGAGAGAGAGAGAGAGAGAGAGAGAGAGAGAGTTTTAGGGCGTGGGAGATAGAGGGTTTGATTTATTGTGGTTTATTTTTATTTGTTTATTTTTTTCCCTAAAGTCTATTTAAAGGGAGATGTCCCTTCATTGTAAAAGATCAATGAATGAGAATTGATAAAAGGTGATCTTGTGAAAAGATTTGAATCGAGAAAAGTTGATCTTGTAAAAAGATCTGAATTGAGTAAAGTTGATATTGTAAAAAAATCGTCTTTTAGATTGACTCCCTTGCAGACCTTGAGAGAAGGTAGAATATCTTAAACTTTTATTTTATCTTTATTTTTTGGGTTGGTTATTATTTTCTCCCTACATCATGTACCTGATATCTAAATAAACTTCATCTTAGGAGGTAATTAGACGACGAAGGTTACCACTCATTGTTTAGTAAGGGACATTACAAGCTAGCAAAGAGATATCTTGTTGTAACAAAAGGCAAGAAGTATTGCTTACTCTTTAGAACATAGGTGCGAGTCTCCAATAGTGAAGTTAATGCCGCCATGGAATAACTCTCACTAGACCTGTGGCACATGCGACTTGGTCATTTGAGTGAAAAAGGGATGCAAATCTCAGCGAAGAAAGCAGATCCTTCCCAGTGTCAAGAATACATCTTTGACCCCATATGACCATGGTTTGCTAGACAAACAACATAGAGATTCATTCTCCAATAAGAGCTCTAAAGATACAAAAATGCTAGAGTTGGAAAATTAAGATTTGTGTGGTCCCATAGATGTGAAGTCGCTTGGTGATGCATCATTCGTCGTCACCTTCACTGATGATGCTTTAAGAAATGTATAGGTATACTTAATGAAATCAAAAGATTAGGTATTTCAAATCTTTCAAAATGTTCATACTAAGGTAAAAAGGGAGATAGGCAAGCTATTGAAGTGTCTCAGATCAAACAATTCGGGGGAGTACACCTTAAATTCTTTAAAAATCCATATACTCTCCAGCATCATGGTGTAACAGAGAAAATGAGTCGCAACATTATAATAAAGACTTATGTGCATGTTATCTGCAGACAAGTTGCCAAAGTCATATTGGGGTGAAGCAATATTCAGTGAAACAATCCTCACAGTAAGCTATCTAATAAATAGATCCTCATTATTTCCTCTGAATGGTGAAATATCAACGAGTTTGGATTGGAAAATGTATATATTATTCATATTTGAGGGTGTTTGGGTGCAAAGCATTGGTGTACGTGCCCAAGGAAAAAAATAATAGAGTTAGATGAGAAAGCACTCCTACGCTTATTCTTAGGGTACTTAAATGAAGAGTTCAACTATAGGCTATGGGATCATGAAAACATGAAGGTGAATGGTATTGGCATCGATTTTGATGAAATCATTTTCTGAGGTAAAATGTCATCATTCCATATGGTATTATGCCTAATTGCAAGCTTGAATCTAGAGATTAATTAGTTAGATGTCAAGACTGCCTTTCTTCATGGTGATTTGGAGGAAGAAATATATATGGAGCAATCATAAGGATTTAAGGTAAAAAAGGAGCACATGCTTCGTAAACTAAAAATAGTTTATACGGGTTGAAACTGACCCCCAAGGAAGTGGTACAAGAAGTTGATTCCTTCATGGGAATAATGAGTACAAGAGAATAGCCTCAAAGCATTGTGGGTACAAAAAGCTCTAAGTGCCAAGCAAGGTCCTTCAAATGCAAATGAGAAGGAAGAAACATAGAAAGCGCCTTGCGCATTAGCCGTAGGAAGTTTGATGTATGTCATAATGTGCATGAGTCCAAATATTGCACATGCAGTTGGCGTCGTGAACATATTTATCATTAATCTTGATAAGGAACACTAGGCAATAGTCATGTGGATATTCAAATATCTCAAAGGAACATCTACAATATATTTGAACTTTTGGGGAGGTAAACCGGTGCTACAAGGGTATACAGATGCAGGCATGGTGGGAGATATAAACTCCAGGAAGTCAATCTTAGGGTAACCGTTTACTTTTGTAGGAGGAGTTGTTTCATGGTAGTCCAAGCTACAGAAGTGTATGACTCTATCAAACAAAGAGGCAAGGTACATAGAAGTCACAAAAGCCTGTGAGGAGAGATTCTTCCATGAGTTGAGCTTGAAACAGAACATGTACACGATCCACTGTGATAGTCAAAACACTATCCACTTGAGCAAGAATGCAAGCTTCCATTCTAAGACAAAGCACATTGATGTGTGTTACCATTGGATTGGATGTCTTACAGAAGAAGTTACTGCAGCTAAAAATACCTCAGATATGATGACAAAGACCTTGACCAGAGGCAAGCATGAACTTTACAAAAACATCGTTGGCATGGGTACCATCTAAGTAACAAGTTCATTTGAAAAATAAAACCTTCACCATAAGACAGGAGGCGAAGATTGTTGGAGAGGCCATCACATGTGGGAGGACCTCTACATCCTTTGCTCATTAAAGGGGCAATTTGGGAATACAACCCACTGAGTTGTTATAATGGATAATCACTACTGAGAAGGGGAAGAGATTTTAGGAAACAAATCTCATTTCTAGATAAAAACCCAAAACATGACGGGGCCAGGCTTATCCAATGTTAACAAGTTCCTCCTCTTGATATGTGCATCTCCTTTTGCAGAGAGACATATAGTTATACTTCTTGTGCAGAAAAGAAAGAGAGAGAGAGAGAGATCCTATGGGTTTATTGTAGAGCCTCTTCGAGAGAGATAAATCTAAACGGAGAAAAAAGTCTATGAGAGGGAGACGAACCTCAAACAAGAAAAACCTAGAGAGAGAAAATCCTCTAAAGAAGTTAGAGAGTGTGCCTCATGGAAGAAATTATAATCGTTTTTATTTTATGTCTTTCTCCCATGGAGGTAACCTAAAAAAGTGAACTACGTAAATCTCTCTCTCAGTAATTTATTTATGTGTTTTATTGCATATTTTTCCATTCACACACACACAATATTGGATGTTTTTGTCCCATAAAATCTAGGTTCTGGTTTGCGGATCCACATTTTTGCAAAAAGGCTCGTACCAGTGAGCCCAACAGCCAGGACATCCAAACGGGGCCTCAATGCATGTGTTTATAGTTAAAATGAGAAAAAAATTATTATGCCAATTAAGAACTTACAACAAGCATGGTTAGGAGGGATCCAATTAATGCCATTACAAGACCTGCATCAAGGAATGGAACCAATATTAAAGTTATTGAACATAATGCTATATTTGTATTCACACACATATACAAATGCAAACACACAATTTTCAACTCTTTATTTTTGTTATTTTTTTAAAAAAGGAGCAGCAGCACCACCCTTCAGCTTGTTACATCAGTTAGCAGGAGCTGTCCATTTCTTCATGCCGTTGGTTTTATTTTAATGACAAAGAGGTAGAAGCTATGGTAAGGGAGTGACTTGGTGCTTCTAGATCCCGAGCAACGGAGACAAGTAATTGTTTTGATACCAGAGTTGTTAAATAGGAAAAAAATCTTTCTGAAAAGTGAAGGATTGACTAAGTTGGCACTCATTAAAACTTATCAGGTTCAAAAACTCTAGGCTCAGATTTGATTTTGAATTAGCACAATCTTTTCTCACTGAAAGTCTACCTATCAGTATCGAAACACAAAATCTTCACTGTACGCACATAAATTCAGGTTGGATATATAACCAAACTAATATGCATGAGAACCGCCTTGTCATTTTGAAGTTACTTAAGGCAAGGAACTCAATATGAGCAGCATACTTAGAGGCATAGCATGAGACTCATGCTATACCTGCATGGTAGGACGACATTTTAGTGATCATTGATACCCTCTTTGTTTTGCATGTTGGGCAAGGGTTTATAAGGATTATGAAAAGCACAAGATTTTTATGCTTCTCCTACAAAATAAAACTTATATACTTACCCTTATCCAACCGTCCATTCTGAATGGAGGGCTAAGATTGTCCCAATCACAATGTCACTTCTACACTATTTTTTTTTAATTTTTTTTCTATAAACTATTTTGACACCAAATTTTGGACGCCTAATCATCTATTAAACTCACATAGAAAAAAATATAAAAACAAATATTTCCAATAAAATAAAATGATCAAAATACCCCTGAAAGTTTCAAGGGGTATGTTGGTCATTGTATTTTATCGAAAAATTATTTTTAATATTTTTTATAGGTGCGACCCAATGAAAAAATGGCACGTATCAAATTTCATTTTCATACAATTTGTATAAAAAAAACTAAAAGTAAAATATTTTGAGATGTCGGATCTAAGATCAAACGATGAGTGGCTCTCTTGATCAAAATTTGGCGGCTGGATGGTAGGGGAACCATAGTATTCTGCCGGGGAAGTATAGAAACCTTTCCCTTATGAAAATCCCAACTACAGAAAAGTACGGTGGTTCTTAAAGACAAGACCATATCCCGAGCCATCATTGCTTACAAAAGCAGCATGTAGGAAAAGAAACAAATACTCCAACTATGTGTACACTGGCTCTTGACATATTTTATAACTTTAATATTGAAATTCGAGTTGGAGAGGAGAGGATTTACCAAAGAATGGAACCGAGAGAGCCACGAGCAAAGTGGAGACGACCAATGCTGTTCTAATGAGGATCGCAATGAAGTATGACTTGAGATGCATAGAAGGTATCAACTCCTCCAAACTTAGGGCCACTGGAGATAGTGTCAATGCATATGTGTATTTGAATCAAGGGGAGATCCCACTAAATCGAACATAAACAAATAAATATATAGCAGCTACAAATCTGTGACTAGAAAAATACTTCCATAAAATTTTCGAAAGGCTTTTCTGACACACGCAAGCGCGCGCACAAACACAAAAACACAAAACATGTTTCACTGTGAAACGGTACGAAACATTCCAATATCAGTATATGAAAAATGAGAAGGATATTTTGTAAATGGATTCACCACCTGCAAAACAGAAAAATAGTGTGTGAAACCATTCAATAAGAGTTGCTAAACTGAACATAAGCTTCTAAAATATCGTATCAACAAAACATGCTTTTTGTTTTGGTTTCATACTGTTGTCCACACTGCTATTTTGGAGGCTGTGAGCTGGTGGGGCATGTTGAGGGTGAACTGTGACACGATGGATTCTCCAAACATGGAGTATCCCATAAAAGCCACTCCAGCATACATGGCAGTACAAATTGCAAAACTGCAAGTTTCACGAATGAGAGAAACTGTCAGACCCCAAAGGAGAAAGAAAACTACAAAACCAGCAAGGTAATAATACAATCACCAAAGCAATGAGATATGGATAAAAAGTATCAATGTAAGGCATTTAGGAATTATATTGAATATGGGTATTTCAAAAATATAGTTTAACAATTTCATTGTGACCATAATTTATTATAAAAAGGTTAATGATTTTTGTTGAGAGTTGATTGTTGGTGATTGAGAGAGAGACGAGGCCACAAATAGGGTCATATCCTGTTCCTTGGCCCATCACTTCATTATGTCAATGGAGAGTGATGATGCGACGAACTTAATATGGGAATCAGGCTTGGGCTTGATTAGTTAGCAGTTGAAGTTCGCAATGCTACATCTCAAGTTAGATTCCAACTGCTGAACTATCCTAAAAAAAAAAAAACAAAAGATGCCACGAACTTAATAGACCTTCCCTAGAAACTGGTGTATACAATGTTCCAGTTTCTGGTTGAGAAGAGGAGGTTTTCTTGGAGGAGATTCAAACTACAATCTAAACATGCACCTGTCAGTGTCATAATGGGATTGAGGTAAAGAGATCTTGGTACCTTGTAATTAAAACCACAGGAAATTGAGAAGGTTTCTTCATGGACGTGTAGATGTTTGGAAAGACTGCATGCCCAGAATAGCAGTACCCATAAAGACCAATAGCAACAGGGAGACTACTGAGGTTTAAAGCATGGGGTTTGTATTGTAACCCAACTTGATCCACTACTCCAACCCAGAACAAGCATAGAACAACCAGCATAGATGAGATAACACCACCAGCTGAAACAATGGTAAAAATAATCAATATAACCAGATTATAGATGCAATGGTCAAGTCAAGAATTCATCATAAAATCAATTCACATGACTAAATTGGATCAGTTTATACCTGATATATAGCTAAGAATGCTCAAGTCACGAAGCCAAACAGTAGGAAGCACAGCCAGGGTAGCCACCACAGCAAAAAGCTGATGTGAGTTGAGCTGAAGCCCAGCTAAATTTAGGTGGGCACCAGGAAATAATGATGATAAATTATCGCCCTCAAGAATTATAAATTCCACACAACAAGCCTGTCAAGAAGTGGGGTGTAAGAATGAGTTATCTCATATATAGTCCAAAGATACATGCTGAAGGTTTGAACAGGTGAAATTATAAACATTACATTAGACATGACTTATGAAGAAATGAAGAGCTCAATTGGATGAGCTTCACTATATAAGGATCAATTAACATGATTTTTAGTAATGAAGCTCATTATCTAAAGACATGGTGAGAAAAAAAAATGCATTTGAGTTTCATGTTTTTCTGTCCTTTTTCCTGGCACTAATTTATTTTCCATCTTCTTTCCTCCCAAATCTTTTTTATTTTTCCAAGTTTCTAGGAGAAGTGCCAGGCTTAGTTTGATTTCCTTCTAGCAGTCCACATGCACAAGTAGCAAAAATAACTCAATCAGATGCAATGTGTGACATCTGACAGTCCAGGCACACTGCTATGAGGCAAAATATAGGAAATCCTTATCTTATCTGCATTATATAAAAACTAGGCAATAACAATCCTCCAGAAAAGGGATATTCTCTCAATTTTTTTTTTTTTTTTGTTCTTCTTCTTCGGGTGAGTCAGTGGGGAGAGGGCCCCTACATTGGTAGGAATTGAGCCTAACGTAGCGTTGCAAATCATCAAGCAGTAACCAATTACGCTTGGGCTCTTTCCCTGATGCAGGTCGATGCTTGTTCAAAACTAAAGGATTTTTCAGAAACATTACCCGCCATTTTATCAGATAAACAGCGAACACCAGTTTTTCTTCAAACTAAGTACCTTTCACAATATTTCAACATTATATGGAAAACTTAGAAAGATCCAACTGAATATTTCTGAGAATTTGTGGCTTTGGATCAAGCCAAAAAAATTTGGTTTTTGTGTTACATGATTAGATAAGGGACACTAATTCTGATTATGTTGACTTAAATTTGGTGTTCCTCTCAATGTCAGGGATGGTATTGTAATTTTTACCTAAGCACCAGCGAAGGAGAACTAGAGCTAGCTGTACTTACATATAATTCCACATATAAAATTATCTGCAAATAGCCACAAGAAACAAAAGTGTAAGTCATAGTTGACATAAAATAGCAGAACAGTAGCTTACAAAATAGTTTATTGGTTGGGACTGATGAATAAATAAAGATGAATAATTTACTAGTTGATAGAGAAATCTATGACATAGTCCATTACAATAATTCATCAGTTTAAAATATTTGGAATATTGATCTTTTAACAATCCAACTTACAGAGATAGCAAAGCGACCTATTGTACCAAATGCAGCCTGCCCAATGTCCGGGTAAGTCTGAAGACCAGGTTCACTGTCTAAACAATCGCGTAAGAGGATACCTGTGTATAATGCAATTAGAGCAAATGCAATCAACACAAATATCCCCATCCAACCTCCTTCTTTGATGGCAAATGGTGTGGAAAGTATTCCCACTCCACACATAACATTCATCCCTAACCAAATAGAAACAAAGTTATTTTAGTACATATAACAGACATATAGCCAACTCAGTCATTAGCCCAATTCCATGAAGTTCATCTCGTTAAATCTTCTGAGATATAATAATTATCATGATGACTGTTTTCATTGCATCAAATTCATCAGATTAACCCTAAATCTTATTAAAAGAGTGTCAGTAAACAAAACATTTGGGCAATAAAATCTCATTTCCCCAATTGAGAAATTGCAAACAATAATTTGAAAACAAATCAAGAAAAGAGCTTCATGATATCCCCATTGCATGAGTGGTCATTGGAAGGATGTGAGATTTACTGACCATTAAGCACCGCCTGACCAAAAGAACACTGACGAGAAAGAGGCACTTCATGTGATATTTTTGCAGGTTTTTGTTCGGCAAGGGCCTTCTGAGATGGGACCCTCTTGGTAGGAGCAGGAGGAGGAAGAACCTGCTGTTGTTGTGGTGGTGATGATGGCTCTTTTTTTGTGGGCAATAAAGGCTTAATCAAGGATGTAAGTATTTCAGGAGTGTGTCTCCTTTGAAGTGAAGATGACAAATAAGAGCTGCTTAATCTGCTTAAATTGGGAGTACCCAAGAACCCAATATTGGGAGATGCCACACTGCTATACATGTCGATGGATTGCCTGTATGGACCCAAAACACAAACAAAATTTGAATCATGAAAGAGGAATAAATTATAAATCATCTATTAAAAATTCACGCACACCATTTTTATCAGAAAGGTACATATTCAGCGCAGCATTTTTTTCCCTTTTTTTTTTTTGTAAAAGCCCCTTTGACTATCTTGATAGAAAAATCAAATTCTTTTAAATTTGGGTGTTTTCTTAAGGCGGTGAATCAATTCTCTAGTGGGATGGATGCGTTTTGGACTGAGCAAGGAGGTTGATATCAATTAGTTAGGTTAACTGAATCCAATTCTCAACATATGGAAAGAAAAATAAGAAATCTCCATAAAAACTCCAGATTGAAAGGAATTAAATTTAAATACATAGTTCAATACTTGAACAGTTTTCATGGCATATCTATATACTCAAGTTAATTTCCCAGAATATGCATCTGTCCATATATGAATACCTGTAACTCTGGGGCCAAGATGTATTATACGAGCTTGGGTGCTTGCTGTGGTTAGGGCTGCCATGAGAAAAAGAATCTGATGAATCTGTATCATAACCATCTCCCCTGACAACAAGCTTCTCAGTGTCATTTTCCTCATCATCGCTCTCAATGTACAAGCTCCTTTCAGAGCTGGACTTGTTCATCTTTTTTCCTGTAGTAAAATTATCCATAAAATTCAATTAAGAGGGACATTCAGAAAACAACGTAAATCCGTAACTTAATCCTAGTGCAATACTCATGAACAATATGATCGACTCCATTATTGAATGAGAAACGAGTTAACACGAATTTAAGGTCTGCGACAAACAATAAACCAGGGGTTGAGAGGAAGGGAAATAGTGACTTCACGCTTCTAGACTGAATTAGGACCTAGAACCATTAAAATCATGACTTGGACAATCGGTGACAGAGCAAAAAACACAAAAAACTAACTCCAGCTACTTTAATAATTAAGATCTATCCTGGAAACAAGAAACTGAAAGATATTATTTTCTGAGTTTAGCTCCTCCACAATGAGCATGAAGAACTCCTATGGAAAGGGAGAATAGATCCGATTTGCTCTGTATCCACAATCTTAGAGAGAACAAGATCCGGATTTACGAATTATTACAGATCATTCATCTCAATTTCGTATGTGTTTAGAAGGGAAACATAAATTACGTAGGAAGAAAATTAGTCGGCCTTTTATGGTGCATAAGTAAAAACAGAAAACAGTAGATTTAACTATTTTTACAGAAGCATGGAAACTCTAAAGAAAACTGGAAGTTCATATTTTAAAACTACTGAAATCTGAATACATGATTTGGACTGAAACTTAAATTCGGTTTGATTCTAAGCTCTTCAACAGGCGCACGGAAGGCTTAAAAATAAGGGAAAAGATAATATCAAGTGATTTAATCCGAAATCAAGCTCGAGTGAGTACAAACCAAGGCTCATTTGAAGTTCAAATTACTCCAAAATACTCCAGATTTAGTCTCTTGGACCAGTAAAATGAAGCTCAAAATGTCAATAAAAATTGCAAAGCTATTTAAAAAAAAGAAAACCGAAGTTTTTCCAGTTAATTTATCCGGAGTCTGAAATATTGTGAAGCTTCAGAAGAAACGCCATCAAAGATTCATAAAAGCTTGAAACAAACCAGATAAAGGATCAGAGTACAACGTGAAGCACAAATTATGCGCTGAATTGGATTAAACCTCCAAAAAAAGCTTATTAATATTCAGCAGCATCAAACTGTTTTTCCACAGAATTAATTTGAAGGCCTGAAATTTGCCGAAGCTTCTTAAGAAACACTACGACAAATGCAGAAAAGCTTGATATAAGCAGGAGAAAAACTGAGTTTTC
The DNA here is from genome assembly GCF_000471905.2 of Amborella trichopoda. Next base: position 618,031 of record NW_006494916.1, on the reverse strand, counting down.
AGGAGTCTTAGTGCTCTTTAGAATATTGGATTCTTCAGATTCCAATATTTTCAGGACTCTTAGTGCTCAGCAGCATAATCAAATGAATCTCCACAGCCTAAAGACGTGTCTCTACCTCTTTCGCAGGCCTTTCACTTTCTGATACACCTCAAAACTTTTCCCGAACCTATCAGAACTCAGAAGAGATTTTTCACCAGTACGAAGGCTTTTGAACGTGGAGCCAAAAGCTTTTTGCTCAGAATACCTTTTCAATGTTGCGATCTATGAAGATTTCTCTCTCTAAAATGGAGCAAAAGAGTTTATAGCCATTACAGAGCTCGAAGCCGAGCATATGCAGCCACTGACAAAAAGACAGTTATTTATTCTGTCTTCTGTGACTTCATGGACGTGATTAGTTTCATTCCATTTTTCTCTGGAGGCGACATGCCTTTCTCTCGCTAGAATTACACTCTCTCATCGCTCCCCCTGTCCACCATGGATTTTGTCAGTTTCTTGTTTAGGTAAGTCATTGAGGGAGAACGCCCCCAACGGGTTCTCCATTAATCCGTAAACGGTAAAATCATATTCCAACGACACTCTTTAATATTTTTTTCATCTCAATAATCAATCTCCAAAAAATTCAATTTGAGGTCTAAATGAAGTAAAAATGAGTTTCTTTCAAAAATAACTCTAAACCATTCATTTTATGAATTTCAAGACCTTAGCTTTTATAAACTCAAAATTATTTTTTCTTTTTTAATATTATTCATCTAATAATAATAAAGCCATCCAAAAAAATTAGAAGTGAAAAAATCCTTCGAAGGCCTAGATCTAAGCATCTCACCAAAATGAAGGACCTATATTAATTGGGTTAAAAAAATACTTTCTAAGTTGTGTTTTCGAATTTTTTTTTTTAATAATTGTTCATTAGAATAAAATATATATATAATTCAAAATTTGGATCAAACAAATGACCATAAAATGATTTTTTAAAGTTATTACATCATATTACTATACAACATATATATGAAATCATTACTCAATAGAGCACCCATGCCAAATCATGAGCTAAAGCTCTCTTTGCAAGACTAGAAAGCACTATGCTGGCTTCATGAAAGATATGGGAGATGGACTACCCATACTCAGAGAGACGTTGTTCATATGTAACTTCTATGGAGGTCAGCAGCGTTAATGAATAACATTAACGAGCAATGACTTTCGACCTGAATAGGGTAGCACTGTAGCTGATCAACTAAGATTAATAATTCTTTCAAAGAAAAAAATTCCACATAATTATTAGAAGCAATTCCAAAAGGTTTGATAAATACTGCAATAAAAGCACCATCCCCTATGTTCATCTTGAAATGATTAGGGTTCATGAATAATTGCTACTTGTTTTTTGTGGTTACTCAAAAAAGTCATTTAGGTGTGGAATGCAGCTTGTATAGAGTCGAGGCTCTAAGCGATCAAATAAGAGCTCACCTTCAAATAATGTCAAGAAATATGGTTTCAATATTGAAAATATTTGTGATAGCTTTACAATTTATCATCTTTAATTATAAAATTTAAAGCTCCAAAAATGGTGTAAATCCAACGAATATATGAAAACTTAAAAATCTTGAAAATTGACGGTCCAAAAATGCGCTACATGATACACTATTTCCAAAACTTAAAATCTATTTTTTTCTCAGGTTAATACATTTTTATATCGAGATGATTAATTAAAGGATATTTGAACATCAAAACAACCACTTTTAATACAAATTTTGAAGTAGGTTTTAATTTGATTGTTTAGAGCCTCGGTCCTGTATAAACTTTTTCAACTTGCTCTCTCTAGCCCAACCACTTCTCTCTGCCCCACGGGAAAATTGCGTAACGAAATGTATGCAGCCAGGCCATTATTTTCGATGCAAAGATGTCGCAATCATCATTGTCTATTAAAATTGAATATTGGATTTGAAATCCGGTGATCGATGAACAAAACTCTAAAATAAAGTTTTTTGGAATATTGTGACATACTTTATATTAGTTTTTTGGAATATTGTGACATACTTTATATTAGATGTCACTTGGATATTTGAAAATGTATTTTCAAAAAGAATTTTTTTTTCTTTTTGCTTTTTTTTTTTTTTTTTTTTTTTTTTAAGTTTGGATGAAAATTTTGAAACATAAAGTATTTCATTTGAAATTATTATTTTTGATTTCAAACTAAAAATAAAGAAATTTATATTATTGCCTTTACTCTCTAAAATTGATTTTTAACCAGATTTCCCTGCTACATACCACTTTATAACAATTATTTTTACCAAAATACCCCCACAAATTAGAAAGAGAAACTATATCATATTTTAAGTTTTAGAGATGAAGTATCTTAAAATTTTGGAGAGAAAACTATTTTAATGTTTAAGAGAAACCACCTAAAAAGTTTTAAAGCTAAATTATCTCAAAATTTTTATAATGAGAAATTATTTCAAATTAAATTTTAGAGAGAGAAAATATCTTAAAATAATACAGAGAGAAACTATTTCAAATTAATCTTTAAAAAGAGAAAATATCATAAAATTTTAGAGGTAGAAACTATATCAAATTTTAGGAAGTGAAGTATCTAAAAAGTTTTAAAGAGAAACCATCTCAAAATTTTTAGAGTGAGAAACTATATCAAACTTTAAGTTTTACAGAGAGAAAGTACTTGAAAATTTTTAGAGAGAGAAACTATCTCAAAATTTTTAGAAAAAGAAATTATCTCAAAAGTGAGAGAAACACTCGAGATATTTAGAGAGAAACTATTGTACCTGAAATTTCTTGGAGAGAAGAATTATATCAAATTTTAAGTTTTATGAAGAAAAGTGCTTGAAAATTTTTAGAGAGAAGCTATCTCAAGTTTTAAGTCTTAAAGGGAGAAAAAAGTATCTGAAATTTCGTAGAAAGAAGAATTATGTAAAATTTTAAGTTTTATGAAGAGAAAGTTCCTGAAAATTTTTAGAGAGAAACTATCTCAAGTTTTAAGTCTTAAAAATGATAAATTATGTCTAATTTTAAGTTTTAGAGAGAGAAAATATTAAAAAAAATTTAGAGAGAGAAACTATCTCTGAATTTTTAAAGAGAGAAACTATATCAAATTTTAAGTTTTAAAGAGATTAAGTAACCAAAAAATTCTTAGAGAGACAAACTATCTCAAAATTTTTAGAGAAAGAAAGTATCCCAATTTTAAGTTTAGAGAGACAAACTATCTCAAAATTTTTAGAGAAAAACTATTTCAATTTTTAAATTTTAGAGAAAAAGTACCTGAAAATATTTAGGGAGAGAAACTTTTTGAAAATATTTAGAAAGAGAAACTATTTCAAAATTTTTAAAGAGAAGTCATCTCAATTTTTAAGTTTTAGAGAGAGAAACTACCTCGAAATTTTTAGAGAACTATCTCTAAAGTTTTTGGGAGAGGACTATATCAAATTTTAAGTTTTTTTTAGAGAAAAAGTACCTTAAAATTTTAGAGAGAAACTATCTTATATTTTAAATTTTAGAGAGAGAAACTATCTCATATTTTAAATTTAAATAGAGATTGTATCTTAAAATTTTAGAGAGAGAAAGTATCTTAAAATTTCAGAGAGAGAATTTATATCAAATTTTAGATAGAAAAACTATCTCAAATTTGAAGTTTTAGAGAGAGAAAGTACTTGAAATTTTAAAGAGAACACTATTTTTAAATCTTTAGAGGAAATTTCAAATTTTAAGTTTTAGATAGACAAAATATCTTATATCATATTACATTTTAGAGAAAAAAACTACCCAAAAATTTATAGAAATAAATTATTTCAAAATTTTAAGAGAGGAAACTATCTTATATTTTAAGGTTTAGACAGAAAAGTATCTTTAAATTTTAGAAAGAAAAACTGTATCAAATTTTAGAGAGATAAAGTACCTAACTTCTTAGAGAGAAAAACTGTTTCAAATTTTAAGTTTTAGAGAGATTAACTAACTCAAATATTAAGTTTTAGATTGAGAAAATTTGTTAAAATTTTAGAGAGAGAAGCTATATCAAATTTTAAGGAAATAAACTACTTGAACCTTTTTAGAGAGAGAAATTATCTCAAAATACTATCTCAAATTTAATAAAAAATGATATTATAATTAAGGGATTGTCTACAAAGTAAACATTTTATCTTGTGCATCTGGAGGTCACAATCATTCTTGTCTTTTAAATTTCATAACGGGTGTGTGTAGTGTTATTGAATAAATACAAAATTCAAAAAAAAAAAAATCTCGAAATTCGTGACTCATCTCAAGCCATTCAATTTGACATTCATTGAGTGGAAATGATTGTGACCTCCATGTACAAAAGATAAATGGTCTGTTTGTAGAAAATCTCCACAATTGATAATACAATAAAAATCATTTAACAAAAAACATAAAAAAAAGCTATGAAAATATTATGCATTCATGTACCATCCAAAAAGCATAAATTTGTTTATATGAAATACTTTTCTCAATAAATACATTTCAAAAGAAATAGATTTTCTAAGTAATACTTTTCCATGGATCCAAACGACCCTTTGGATTTCACATCTAATGGTAAAAGTGATTGTGACCTTCGTATACTATAAATGAATGATTTTTTAGTTTACAATCTTTGAGCCAAATTCATAAGGGCAAGCTTTCTATGCTTCCCCTACAACATAGAAATTCTATCCTCTTTCTTGTCCAACCGTTCATTCTGAATGAGGGCAAAGATTGCCCCAATCACAATGCCACGTCTCTACACTATTTTATTTTTAATTTTTTTCTATAAACTATTTTGACACCAACTTTTGGACGTCTATTCCTCTATTAAACTCGCACTAGTAAAAAATATAAAAAAAATATTTTCAATAAATAAAATGACAAAAATACCCCTAAAATTTCAAGGGGTATTTTGATCATTATATTTTATCAAATTTTTTTTTTTAATATTTTAATAGGTGCACCCCAATGAGAAGATGACACGTACCAAATTTCATATACATACCATTTTTATAAAAAAAACTAAAAATAAAATACTTTGAGACGTCGGATCTAAAATCAAACAATGAGTGACTCTCTTGTTCAAAATACAGCTGGATGGTAGGGGGAGGATACAACTTCTATGCTATAGGCAAAGCATAAAAACCTTTCCCAATTCCTAATCCTATGCCATTAACACTTTTAAAATCCCATCACATACCCAATATTATCGTCTATTTAGGGATTATATACTTGTGGCCACAATTGCTTCTAGCTATTAGATGTCAATTTGATGGCTTGTGGTGTATCATATAGTTTGAAAAAAAAAATTGAACTTTTGAGTCTAATTAATTACACACTCACAACCACTTGATTAAAAATTTGACTGGTGAGAATGATTGTAGCCTCTTTCTATTAAAGGTAAATAATATTTTTGTATATATGTCCCATTGTTTTTCTTTATATCCACCCAACCAAGTAAAAAGGTAATATTTTTTAATGACAAAAATGGCCCCTCCAAACCCTAGGGTCTTGAATGTCCTCTCTCTTGAGGAAAAAAATCAAGTTGGTTCGACAATATGTGTGCTAGACCGATATCAATATGTGTTAGACTGATTTCAATGGGGATTGAGAGACTAACGTGTTAGACTGACTTCAATGTGTTAGACTAACGTGTGCAACAATGAAGCCGATTCGGTATACATCAATGTGTGCCACACCACCTTCAATAGGGATTAAGGGCTGGTCTGCCGTACATTGCGTAGGACCAGATTCAATATGAACAAGAAGCCGGTTTGGTACATTATATGTCAGACCAGCTTCAATAGAGACTAGAAACTAGTCCAGTGCTAAATCAGCTTTATTGTATAAAATGAAGGGAAACATGGGTTTAGAGGGGGCATTTGTTGGGTTTATATGGCTTTTTAAGGCCTTATGAGTGTGTAAATGACAAAAAAAACATTTTGATAGTAGAACATAAACTCAGTGGGAGTGTGGTCCCTCGAGAACCATACTAAGCAAATGATGTTTGTTGATATCGGACTGTGCTTGACGATCTAGGCCAATCACTTAGAAAACCCAAGGTACCTGAGCATAAAGAATAAACCGATAAGGGTTTTGGGTTAGCCCTTGATGAGATTGGAGCTTATGCCTAGATGAGTGAGCCAATGGACTGTGTGACCCTTGTTTGTGATGGTTGGCCTATTGAAACGGGGTCCAAAACCTCATCCATGTTCCATCACACGACATGCATATCGATAGATCGTTTGGGAAAGCCAGATATCCACCTTTGGGTAAAGCGTATGTATATGCGAGTGATACCCCTATGCACCATAGAGTTGTAGTTGCATCAGGTTGTGGTGACCTTGACTCACCTCTAGGGGAAGACCTGTAATCTACAAACTAGGATTGCGACCCCTTGACTCATCGGGCAGACTTTGGTGACCCACTAATGAGCTCTTGCTTGGACTGTGAGTAATGGAAAATACTGGGTCGGTTTGATAAAGCAAGTGTCGTTTGTAGTCCACAGTTGAAGGTGGAGTACCCCATAATTACAGATTGAATTCCTAAAACCATATGGATCATTTTCCCATCATACTAATTTAATTGTGTTCATTTTATTATTAAAATGATTTTAGTTTTATTATTTGAATTTTTATGAATCTCTCAATATTTTATGTATGATTTTTAGACTTATAAAAATACTATTATTGATTTTGCAAAGTTATAAAAATTCAAATATATATTAAATTATTTTATTCAATTTTAAAATTTCATGGGAGGCCCAAAGTGTACATGGGCCCACCATTTGGCATGTGGGTAGGGGGGGCCACATGTGCCACATAGGGGTGGCACCCCCCACCCCTTTAGATTCCTTTTGTTTAGCTTTGTCTTCAAGTTGTTTTATTTTGGTAAGAACATCTTATGACATGTGGTCAAATCTTGGAAGGGAAATATTGACCATCCCCTATTTTGTGTTATGGCAAGTTCGCTTTAAGGGATATGATCAAATTGAGTATATAGTGCATAATGACCTTATCTTATTTATATTTGGTAGTATTTATGTACTTGATGATATTTGATATATCGTTATGACACATGTGAAATGGATCATGCAATTTTTATGGAATGCATGATATTTATTTTATTTAAATATATTGATAAGAAAATGGTTTAAGGAAAGGGAGATAATGGTCCAAGCACCTTCCATAATGTTAATGGCCCATCTATAGAATGGATGACTCAGATCTCTCACCCCACAAGTCACCTCGATTAACGGTCCAGATTCAATTTCATGAAAGAGACAAACTATATGAAAAACTTAAAAAACCCTAAACTTAATTTTACACTAGAGGGGCACGCCCCACTCTCTCTCTTCTAAATTTATCTCTCCAACTTTCTCTATCCAAAGTTCTATAGGGGGCATGCCCCAACCTTAGGTGTAGGACTCTCTCTTCTAGGCCTAAAAGATATTAAAGATTGGGATTCAGAGGGAAGCCGAAAATTACTTTGGAGTTAGGGTTTTGTAGAGATTTAAGGGTGGTTACTTAATTTGGCCGAAATCAGCTTTTCCGGTTTGAGATTGAAGTTAAACCGCAGATCCCGCACCATTGGATGTGGCGACTCAGTGTGGGGTGTAAAAAAGCCGGTTGAGGTAATCTTCGATATCTTTTCTTTTATTTATTTGTTCTTTTATTTTATATTCTCTAGCACAATATTAGGTATGAATGGCATCAAGTGATTGAGTTTTATTTTATTGATGTGCTATTTTATTTTTTTTGGAATTTCTTGATTGTAAAAAGACCATATGTAAGTGATCCTTTTGCCAAAGTACAAAAAAGGTGATTATTATCATTAAAAAAAAAAATTATATTCCATGGCAAAAAGTTCACATAGGTCTTTCTTTCAGTATTGTTGTTTAAAAAAGGTACTTTATTACTTTCTTATTAATTTTCCAGCAGAAATACAAACCGGCCGAACCCATTGTATGGCTGATGGTTGATGCTAGTCCTAGTAAAGTGTTGGGTTTGGTCAAGGTGGATAAATTAGTGTTTTATTTTTTGAATAGTTGGATTGACCAAAACAAAGTTGGTCAAGTTCAATGTTTTATTTCAGACCGGTTGGGTAGGTGGAATAAAACTTACAGGTTACTAATTCTATACTTTTATCTATTATTTTGAAATTTTTAACATTTTAAAATATCCAATCCAATAATTATGTGGGAAAATTATGTGTACTCCTTGGAACATACTCTATAGGCAAGGTCCCAAAAATATTTCTAAAAAAAATCTAAACCAATGAATTATTATTTATTTTTCAGCCATCCTCAAAGAAGAAAATTGCTTTGTTTTGGAAAAAAATAAACCCCATGTATAAAACCCACCATTCTATTCTTTAAAAACATGAAATTTGAAATTCAAAGAGAAAAAAACTATCTCAAAATTTTTAAAAGAGAAATTATATCAAATTTCAAACTTTTATTTACAGAGAGAAACTATATAAAAATTTTTAGAGAAAGAACCTATGTCAAAATTTAGAGAAAAAACTATCTCAAATTTTAAAGTTTTTAGAGAGAAAAAGTATCTCAAATTTTAAAAAAAGGGAAACCACCTCAAAGAATCGAAGATTTATGCAAACGGCGAATTTTGGGCGAAAACAAAATTGAGAGTGGCTGACAAAATGAATTGTAATAGGGTTACTTTAAGAAGCACTGAGGAAGCCATGGCTAGAAAGTACAGTGGGGGAGGTACACATTTTTCCCTAATTCTGATGACAATTCCACCATTTTGTGTTGGTCGAAAACCCTTAAACAGTTCAGTCCCTTGTCCGATTATGAGAAACATACATGTACCCCTCACCTTGCTCAAATCGTACTAGACACCCTCCTCTCCCTCTCTGTTAAAACATTATTTTTCATGAAAAGTACACCATCTACATGATCTGGACGGGTGGAAGTGTGGACAATCCTTTTAAGGGTTGAGATTTCATGATGTCATATCTAATAGAAAAAAATTAATCTTGTATTTTTTTGCTATTATTTTTTGTTTAAATAAGATATTTATCTAAATTTTGAGGTATAGATGTATTTCTACAAATATAATTAAATTTAAAATATATTAAATAAAAATTATCAAAGTATCCCTAAATTTATTTGGAATCTATATTCTGAATTTAATATTAATATTATTTAAAAATAAAATAAAAATAAAAAATAAAATTTAATTTTAGCCCTTGGATGCAATGGTTGAATACGAAATCATGTAAAGGTACTCATGCACCTTTTATAACCATCTCTTTTGTTCTCTCTCCTCTCTTCACTTGCTCCAATACGTACCAAACTGCCTCTCCTTCCCCTTCCCACGTATCTCAAGATTCTTATGTTCGTAAGCTTGTAGGTCAAAAGTCGTCCAACTTTTTCTTGGAGCACCGGCTGACTCTTCAACATCATGTTTAAGATGGACATTGGATAAAAGGGTACATGCTCAAATCAGATATGAATGGTCCCAAAAATATTTTTTTTTTAAAAAATATTTTTTAAAGTTCAAAGGATTTATTTATTTATTTATGATTAGATGATGAATCTCTTAAATTTTGAATAAAAAATCCATTCTTAAAGTAAATTTTAGTGGGGGGACTCACGTGTTCATATGAGTCGGCTGACTGACTCGTAAAAACCCATCCTCCTCTAAATGCCTCTCAAACATCTCTCCCCCCCTCAGTCTTTCTCTCTCTCTCTAAACTTAGGGTATGTTTGGATAAATTTTATCTATAATAGACTATCTTAATTGAAATTAATATATTTTAGATGATATTATTGTGTTAGCTATTTTGTACATCTATTGCATTATATAATATTATTTAATTATTGATTTTTTTTGGGCAATTTTACACAATCTGACTACACACTGACAATGGAAGTTCTATACAACTTACGACAATCTAGTGTTTCATGTGAAGATAGAAGTGTTGGGTTTGTGGCCTTTAAAGGCCTAGAGAGCTTGTATATAAAATTTTTTATAGTGTTTTGTGCACTTCAATGAAAGTGTACTGTGGCTGACTGACTTAGGGTTGGGCGGTCTATAGCCCTGATCATATCTATAACCCTTACCTCTAGTATGTAGCACTATCATTGAGGGTTTATTTAGGGTTATGCATCGTTGAGGTTGGAGAAATACCCAAGGACATCGTTTGTAGGCTAGGAGAGTTGTGTGGTCTCCTATATGCAGAGAAATAGGAGGCTTGTGAGAGCAATGGTTAAATCCTCAACAAAAACTTTCATATAGTACTTACATACGACAATTGCGTTTTGAGAAGCAACCCTGTATAGAGGGACACATATATATGTGTGTAGAGAGTGCCCATTTGCACTATGTGTGTGCATTTGACTTGCTTTTAGGGGGGAACCTGTAGTTCACATTCTGGGACTGTGATTCTACTGTTTTGTTGCTAACTTTGACAGATCAATAATATGCTCCTGCGCTTGACTATAGGTCATGGGTTCCGTTAGGTTAGTTTGAGAAACTGGTAGTAGATTATAGATCCTGGCACAGATGGAGTGCCCTATTATTGACTGATTTTTTACCTATTAGGTACTTATCCACTTCTATGTTGTATTTATGTGTGTTTTATGTTTTTATGAAACCTCGAAAATATTGATTTCAACTAACAATATGTTTATGTGAGTTTTGGAAATTTTTTAAATAAATTGTAAATGTGTAAAAACCCCAAGAGTATTGATGTGATTTCTATAACTGGGGTATTTATGAAATTTTTGATTTTATATTTTAAATATGTGGAATCCATGTGAGGGGCTAAGGGCCTACCCCCACATGTATGGGATCCTCATGAGCTTCACGCGGGACCCACTATGGGCCACATGTTCCAGTTAGAGGGCCGCCCATTTCTATGCCACATGTTTAAAAAAACAATATTTCAAGTTATATAAAACATATATTTTCTCTAATAAGATTTGACTAGTTAAGATTCTTGATTGATTAAAAGTGGATATGGTTAAAGTTCCAGAGAAAAAGTTCCTACAAATTCACTCTAAATTATATGGCTGATCTTGAGGATGAATGATTCAGATTAATTTTCTCTCCCATTTCAGAGATTAGCTAAATAATTCTAGATCAAATTGAACTTCTAATTTGATCGAGCCACATATTATTTTGCAATTTATGACAATAACCTTGAGAGTAGAGAGGTGGTAGAGCTCATGACATTGAGATCAGATCAATCCACTTATACAAGAGTTCGAATTGATGTGCATGTTTTAATATTATTACATTTACCCGGAGAGGTGACGGCTAACACTTCCCTATTTATCATAACCATTTCTAGGACATCATTGTTCAATATTTTATTTTATGGGGTTTTAAAAGATAATAAAAATTAGCTTATAACTTGTATGATAAAATATATGATTGATAATGCACCCATTGGGTAAGGAAAGGACCATTACGTATGTCCATAAAAATATGTCCACTGGAAAAAGTTTATATAAGGTGTTAATCTTATAATGTACGAGTAAGGTGCACTTAAAAAATCCATTAGAGAAGGTTATTTTGACGCTGACAAACCCATAAATCAATCATCTCGATTTTGATATATATAGAAATGAAGAAAAAAAAAAAAAAAAAAGGGAATTTCTAGCCCTAAAAATAGATCTGCTTAATCGTCACAATTTCTGAAAGTTTAAATTTTATAATTGAGAGTAATAATAGGTATTCATATCATCGCAAGGCTTAGCGGTACCGAGACTGCATTTTCGGCATAGTTTTGAGTTGCACCTTACTTCAATAATATAAAATCGACACTTTATACAAACCATGTAAAAAAGAAAAGAAGGAAAATTTATGAAACAACATAACGAAACAAAGGGTCTCCAGGGCCTTAGACTAAAGGATCTAAAATATAAATTGTCAAGGTTCAAGATTCCCAAGAAACAATATTTACTTTTCAAGGTGAATATAGTAAGTCATAATTTGCATTAATGGACTTCCAATGAGATTGGAATGAACCAGGCATGGTTACCCATAATGCGAATGGAGCAAATCCTATGCCATTATGACATTTTTGACTGAGGGCCTGTATTGGGCAAAATGCGGCAAAGTATTTAACTCGAAGTCATGTAGCAAATTATTAGTTCATGACTGAGTAGTAAGGAGCACCATATCAAACTCCTTGCTTCTCATGCTTTACATAACCAGGACTTGTATCTCTTGGGATGTGACATTTCAAACTAGGATGTGAATGGTGTATTAGAGTACTACAATTGTGTGCTTATCCCTTAAATTGGATCATTTACTATTGATGATTTTGATAATCTGTTGTCATCACAAAGCCTACTCTCATCAAATCTTAATGGACAACTTATAATTCCCTAGCCCTTACATGTAAAACATGAGGTTAGAATTTTATGGATCTTTCAAAATGATGTAGGCCTTTGTTTTGTTTGGTTTTGGTTATTTTACTACTAAAGAAAATACGATTAGGAATGGGTTCAAGGCTAGGTGGTTAACGTGGTATGGCACCACAATATGATGTCTTGAGATTTATTGCTATCAAGGGTAGAGGACCATTTCCCACTAAACACACGCAAAAAAAAGAACAGAACAAAAGAACGAAAATACGATTGCATATTGAAGAAGGCCAAAATTTAGCCCACAATTTTTGAAAAACAAAAGTTTATGAAGTTACACAATTGGGAGTAGTATCTTGCGTGCTTTTTGCCCAGGGCTTAGGGGAGGGGTGTTTATGGGTATGGGAGAGGATGTTTAGGATAAACATTATTGACCTTTTTGCTGCCCAAACCTTTTCAAGTTAAGCAACATTTCAGCACTGATAAGGGAGAGATCAGCCTTCTTACCATTGTTATGGCAATTTTTTTTGTCAGATCCATAACTTGTCGTGTATATGCTGTCGAGGGCTCGCGTATATGTTCAAAATTAGGAGGGTATTAAATGTGTCTTTTATATAGGACGTATCAGCCTCACAGTAATTGTTGGTTTATTCCCAACTCTCCAGAAGCCAAATGTTCCAAGATCAATCAAACACAAGTACCTAAAAAACTTCTTTTCATTCCAAAAAGGTTCTAGTTCCCAGAAAAGAAGAACTTCAAGTTTTGGGGAACATTTACCTTCGAACAATCAAACACGCAATGAATATGGATCATAGTGGATTGGGTTGGGTGCACCTTGATCACCAATTCACTAACCTCCTTCAATTCAAACCAGTGTTTTAAAAACGCAATGAATATGGATCATAGTGGATTGGGTTGGGTGCACCTTGATCATCAATTCACTAACCTCCTTCAAAATTCAAACCAGTGTTTCAAAAATCGGCGAGTCGAACCGAACTCGGCCCGTACTGGTTCCAATACAAAATCGGGAACCGCCCGGTTCTAGAGAAGAACCGTCGGTTCCAATCCGGTTTTATCCAGTTCCCTCCCTGCGTGCGTGCGACACGAGCGTGCACGCGTGTGACACCCACATGCACGCGTGCGACACGTGTGAAGTTACTCCAATATTTCTACACAAATATTTTAATTTATATTATATAGGTATTTATTACCAAAGTAGAATACCCATCTTTCGATGTGGGATAATTTCCAAACATCATTAAATGAAAAAAGAATTTAAATATATTTTATTAATCATCAAGTTATAACTACATATGGTGAGGTGACATGGTGGTTAAGACCTTTGTTTCTTCATGTGACCTCTCAACGTCGAGTTCCCCCGTGGGCATTATTTTTTTGTGTTGTATAGTTTTTGTTGTATATATTGTATAAATATTTTTGTAAATAATATACAAAGCATAAAAAAATGAAAAATAAAAAAGTTAATTTTTTGTATAGCAGTTAATTTTTATTGTATATAGTGGTATAATTATTTTTTAAAATAATATGAAATGCATAAAAAAATAAAACATAAAAAGTTTATTCTATTTAAAATATCCATCTTTCTACAAACAATCTCTTTCACTAAATTTATTATAGAAACCTAAAAAAATAAATTTTTGAAAAATTGAAGTGTTATTTCCAAAATTTGTACGCATTTTATTAATTTTTACATTGATAACCAAATATTTTATTTTATTTATTAATTTTTACATTATAAATCATATAATGTACTATTTTTCTTACAGTTGTCAATAATACATTTTAAATTAGATAATATTGTAAAATATTTTTAATTTGTTATTATTTTTCTAATAAAATAATTATAAAATATAAACTAATAATTATAGTTTCAGTATATAATATTATAATTAGTTAGGTTTTAATAATTTTGGATTATAGTTAGTTAGGTTGTAATAATTTGGATTTTTTTAGCGGTTAGGGTTTTTCGCCAAAACAAGATTTTAATGCCCATTCTTTCATTGATTAGTCTACTCTTTATAATAGTCCATGTATAATTATATATTTTATCCATGATAATTCTATAATTTTTCTTTTATGTAATGCAAATTTAATGGTTAACATAAGTTTATACAGGGAAAGAGCATCTCAATATTCACAAATTGATGAAAAAAATGAAAGTTAATAATGTAATACCTTCATTTCTTATTGGATTCCTAAAAAACAATATTTATAATGAATTCTAATAATTTTTTCGGATTTTTTTAAAGCTTTAATCGGACCGATTCAGTCGATTCCCGATCCGGATCGCAGATTCACCAATTCAAATCGATTTTTGAGATGCTCGATCGGGGTCACCGATCCGCTTTTTAAACCATTGATTCAAACATTTCTTACATATCTCTTATACCAATCCCTCGATTCTCCTTAGATGTAATTCCTCTTAATTTCGTCACCACCACCGCGAACTCGATCGTGTACAGTAATTAATGAGCCTGTTCTAATACAAGAGCATGTGAAATTTGAATAAATAAGTTATTTTTTGTTCCAAATAATGCAGTGGAGAATTCATATGAAGAACAAAAAAGGGAAAATTCAATTAAAATAATAATAAAATCTTACAAGCTAAGCTCAAAGCTATATCCAGTTCAACCTAAACTCTCGTAACAAATAACATCAAACTCTGTCCCTTAATAATAAATCAAAACTTTAATTTAGTCTCCTCACTCTTCTAATCCCTAAATTAACTAATAACATTGTATATCAAAGCCCCCAAAAATTAAATAAATAAGAAAACAAAAAATTGAATCAATTGCTGTTGCATCAATTACATCAATTACATATGGCATTTCCTAAATGAAATATATACAATGAGACCATTTACTTTCATATATGGAGGTCACAATGATCATTGACTGTAAGATTTAGAATCAGATGCTTGAGAGCATCTCATTGTTTAGGCACAAAGTCCAAAATAAAATTTTTCAAATGTTGTGATATGCTTTCATCCAGTGATTTAAAAAACGCCGAGTTGAACTGGACTCGCCCGGTTCGACTCAGGAATTGGCACTGGACGTACCGATTCGGGCAAATTACACGGAATCGCCTGCTTCCAGAGAGAACCAGGCGATTCTGTACAGTGACTCGCCAATTCACTATACGGAATCGGCGAGTCCCGTGAAGAACACAAGCTGCAAAGTGTTCTTCACGGGATTCTTCAAAATATGTCGTTTTTTTATCATTTTTCTTGTTTTTTTTGCCATGTGATCGAATATGCAGGCTATGCAGCTTTTTTCAGCCTTTTCATGGATTAAATGGTGGAGAAATTTCGTGTTTTTGAATCATGAAAGTTACGTTTTTATGGTTTCCGCCTTTCCTTGTGTTTCATGCAAAATAGAGCATGAATATGTGAAAATTTGTAGGCATTTTAATCGTAAAGTTGTTCATCAAAAAATTCTATTACGAATTTATGATAATCGTTGAGAAAAACAGAGTAATTTGGAGATTGAAAGCTCGGGTTCACGAAACCAGGTAAGAACTTTGGGTTTTTTTTTTTTTTCCGCCATATGATCAATTTCACTGCATATTTTGAAAATAATGAGTTACATTTGTAGGGTTTTTAATCTTTACTGTGCCTTTTATCATTTAACATATTCAATTTTATTTAATTTGCTCAATTACAGCCTGATTTTTTAGATGAATACAGTGATATCTTTGAAAAAAAATTTCTGCTGTTTTTTTTTTTTTTCGCCTTTCGATTTTTCGTTCACGATATATTACAAATAATGCGTTAGATTTCTAGGGTTTTTAATCGTTATAGTCTTGTTTATAATCAGATGTATTCAATTTGATCTGATTTATTCAATTTGAGCTTCATTTTTTAGATTCAACGAATGTTGTCTGTGAAGAACTGCGTTTTTTTTATTTTTTGCTCAATTTAATCGATTTGATTTGATTTATTGATGATAATGTGTTCATAATTTAGGGTTTTGATTCCTTATATTGTTGTTTATCAAAAACTGTACTCAATTGGATGTAATTTATTCGCTTGGAGGTAGATTTTTGAGTTAAAATGGTGATATAAGGTGCCTCTGTGAAGAACATAATTTTTTTTTTTTTTTGGAATCCATGATCGAATTTTTTTGTAATCCATGATCGAATTTTTTGTAATCCATGATCGAATTGTTTTTTTTGTTGTTTTTTTATAATCCATGATCGAATTTTTTGTTCTTTTTTTTTTGTAATCCATGATCGAATTTTTTCAAAATTTGTTTTTTTTTTTTTGTTTTTTTTGTAATCCATGATCGAATTTATTGTTTTTTTTTTTTGTAATCCATGTTCAAATTTTTTTTGTAATTCCATTGATTCGAATTTTT
>NW_006494916.1:571873-590781 GCF_000471905.2 Amborella trichopoda | reverse complement strand
ATATATATATATTGTGGTTCAAGTTGCGATGGGGGGTTCATTTAGGGTTAAGAGAAAAACGTAAATTTCTTTGTAATCAGATAGAACAAAGAGGCGTGAAGAAGAGAGCTATTGTAACCCTATTCTCCATGGCCAGTAAAGAAGCTCTCATCTCTCGTGGACGTAGGCATGTTGCCGAATTACGTATATCTTTGCATTGTGGTTGATTGTCTCTTTTTTTTGTGTTTGTGTATTCTTTCTTGTTTTCGTGGATTGCTTTTTGTTTCTACACTTGAGCTGGGCAGAGTAATTTGGTCTGTGTCCGAGTAACTCCGCTGGAGTTGTGCAAGTCCTAGCCCAAAAAAATGTGAAAAATATGTTTAAAGTAAAACTAAACAAAACACATCAAGTTAGATTAGAAGTAGTGAAACATAGAGTTTTAAAAATAATCCAAAGAAAGGAAAAAGTAATTATTCATGGCCCAAGCACTTCCAATCTTTGTCTAAACGATAGAAAACATTAAAAAAAAAATATTACAAATAATTTTTTTTAATTTTTTTTTTTAAGATTCCTCGACCACAAAAGTCGATAACCTGGCGAGAGTAGTCAATTACTAGTTACAGTTCTCTTTAGTCCAAATTTTTGCTGAATATATTTCTAAAAAATTAAAAGTGTTTTTCAAGAGAGAAATATTATTTTAAGGAAAAATTTTATATAAGGATGCGACCTTTTAATGTAGAACTACGGATGCCCTTTAAAAATCTATCGGAAAGGGTAATTTTAATGTTAAAAAACTCTTTGATTGATCATCTCGACATCGAGATGTATGACTATGACAAATAAAAAGATTTTAAGTCTCAAAAATAGTGCATTTTATAACATATTATCTACACCGTCCATTTTTAAGATTTTCATATGTTTATAGATCTACTTGATTTTAACCATTTTTTAAATTTAAAATTTTATTAGTAGATATAAAAATAGATTTTGAGATAATCTTAAGAACATTTTACATCGAAATTATATACCATGATAAAATTTGGAAGTGCACCTTACCTCTACATTCGTATGCCAACTGCACCCTTATTTTAATCCTCAAAGCGTCATAAACAAATACTAAAGCTGTCAATTTATCCCAATTACCCCTATTAATGTTTTTTTTAAAAAAAATATTACACTTAGGACCTCCTCAAAAAGTTTTATTTATTCATTGTTTTTTAAAAAGTTTCAAGTGTACCTTTATTTAAAGGTGAAAACCTTGAATTATAAGGGGGCATTTTGATAACTTAGCTCCACTTGAGTGGCCTAGATTAAATGACGTTCGTATGCATGGTTGACTCCTAAATGATGATAATACGACGAGTTTTGAGGGATAGCAACATGAACTTAACCCTTTTCTTTATAAGCCCATGTTTCGTTTCCTAACCAGATTAACTAAGGTTATTATTTCCACTTAAGAGTGACCAAATTACTGAAATGTCTATGGTTATTTAAGGTTCCTAACTATGAATTAAGGGACAATTTGGATGATTTTTTTGAAGAAAATTTTTAGCAGCCACTTGAGTGATAAAATCTCGATTCTATATCTGGCATACACTATAGGATCTCACTCTAAGATCACCATTCTTTCAGTCCAGTGTACACTCGATAGTCTCTATTGAAAGTTTCATTTTTTTTCTCTATAGTAAACTAAGTTTTTCGGTTAGACTCTAGAAAAAATGTAGATTCTCGGTATCTAAAAGCTGATAAATTCTTGGATGAATTTAAGGCAACATGATGTCTTAAATTTTATTTCTAAATAGGTTGGAGCTTTAGCGGTAGTACCTACGAGCTCTATGATGAAGTCTTTGACTCCATTCTCACCAAAAGAGTAGATGCCTAAATCCCCCTTCCCCCAAAAAAAATGAAAAAAGAAGAAAAAAAAACTAAAAAAAAATAGGGGGTCCTATTATACCCATAAAAGGAAAAAGAAAGAAAAAGCTAAAGGGTTCCTATTATACCCATAAAAGCAACCATCATGCACAATTGGGAGAAGAGAAAGGAGACCTTTATTTTGTTTCTTTCCAAAATGGACGGTCTAGATGTTTAGAACTACTTATCCAACCCTTTCTAATTTTTTTTGGTTTTCTATCCTTGTCTTTGGGTAGGTAAGCTTGAAGGATGAACTGGGGAGATGAATAGGGCCCTAACCTGGTCCATGTAAATCGGGCTTCATGACAATGAACCAAAGGTCACATTTGTGAAATAAATACGTGTCCTACCACTTGATCAAAGGCCAAATGAGAATAACGTGGTTTTCATAGAAAATATATATCACTAGTCATTGATAACACCCCATGAGCATTGTATAGTAAGCTCAAGAGGCATGGATCTATGAACATTAAAGGGCAGTTCCTTTCCATCATGAATTTAATGAAAAGTGTTAAGTACATTTTTTTTACTTTTTTTTTTTCATGGAGCCCACAATCACTTTTGGTCTTTGGATATGAAATTGGGCTAAAAAAAGTATTTGAATTTTGTAATTCACTGCAATTAGTTGGAAAAAAGCTTTGATGATGATGACTATGATGAGTTGCAATTCACGTGTGCTATGTAAGAGTGATTGTGACCATATACCAAAGGCAACGCTTGTATAGTTAAACAATGCCAATCATTAGAAGGCAATTGAACATGGCCTAGTGCTTTGGTGGTAGTATTACCAAGCCCCATGATGAGGTATTTGACTCCATTCTCACCAAATGGTAGGGCCCCAAATCCCTATTGACTTGCCACTTTTTTTGAGAATGGGGTTAAGGTCGTGGTAGTAGCATTACTTGTGCCCCAGTTAAGATCTAGATTTCCATTCTCACCTAACGTATTAAAACACCATTGACGATTTCAAAAACAGGTAGAGGACTCAACATCCGCACTGAATCACCCAAAAAAGAGAGTTAGTAAGTACTCAAGTCTTCTTAAATAATGGCAATACTCTTGTAATCTCTGTGGTTTAAGGAGATCCATATTGAAAAATTGTGATAGCTTGGATTTACAATCATTTGCTCCTTTGCACTTGAGTTCATGATTTAAAGAGTATAAAATATTTGGGTACAAAGCAGCATCTTGAGACTTGGCCGAGTAACTCTTATGGGTGAGGCGAGTTTTGGGCGAGTAGGTTGTTTGTACATCAAATTTTTTTTTTAGTTTAATTATATTAATACGTAAAATCTAAATCAAATGTGCTAAAATGTCATTTTGGTTAATACTAACACTTAAAAGTTCAACCTTGTCGGGGTTTGAATCCCATAATACAACACTTTGTCTTTATGTTAATTTTTGAAACTTTGGGCGAGTAGGTTGTACATCATTTTTTTTTAGTTTAATTATATTAATATCTAAAATCTAAATCAAATGTGCTAGAATGTCTTTTTGGTTAGTACGAACACTTAAAGTTCAACCTTATTAGGGCCTGAGTACTTTGAGTCGATTTTCTACACGATGGTATAAAAGCCTGGAATTTGAATAATGGGCAAGTTTGTAAATGGGTGTCTCAAGGTAGAGTGTTGTTTTTATTACCTTACAAGGAGATTATAGATCCAATTACCAAACAGAAAAGCAAGAGATTGGGTGGTAAGCTATTGACAGTTAGGTTGCTTGACATGTTCTTCATTTAAAAGTCCTAAAATCATGGTATGTTGTTGACAGTTTTCCGTTGGTTTACAATCATGTGGTATACATATATGTGTAGTGATCGATTGGTGAAAAATCAACAAGGGTTTATAATATTCAGAACTACTATGCACTCATATTAATATAAACAAGTAATATAAACTACACAATATCAAAGCAAGAGCATAAAATGAAAAATCTAGCAAAATACATCACAGAGCACCACAATTTAATATGGTTTGGTCACAAATTGGGACCTACATCTACGGGAAAATGACACGAGATTTTATTTACTGATTTGAGAAGATTACAAAGTGAAATTGAGCTCAAAACATGAATTTTCAGCAGCCATTTCTCACTCTTAACATGGCCCAAAAACAAGACACCAAGAACATACAAAAATGGGTTTTTTTTTACACTTTATCTCATTAAAACAAGGCACAATGAAAACCCACAATGGGCTCATGCTTTTACTCGCTTTCTCTCTCTAAAACATAGCATAGAACATCCCTCAAAAGAAAATCCAATTGCAACCCAATCTCCCAATCTTTTTTCTCTCTAAACAAAAGGGTTTTAATCTCTTTAAAAGAGTAAAATTTGGATTAGATGCAATCCAATGACCCAAAATAAAAGAGATAAAAATTAAATAAAACACCCACATATGTGATTTGTCTTCACACATGTAATACATATTTCACAAATAAATTTGAATTTATACCACATTCGCTAAAACCAAGAAATCTTTATCCCTCTTCACCACACTAAGATCATAAAACTTTTCTCTACTAGAGCAACTCCTCATTAAAACAGAACTTTAGTTCTGGCTAGCTTGAACAATGGATTAACATAAAATTTCGGCAACTCTTAGCAATAAAACCTAAGGAATAGAGTGCTTTTGGCATCTTTTTATTCGAAATTTCAAACATCCAAATGGTAACTAATGATAGAGTTATAATCAATCTCTAAGAACTTACTATATGCATTAGCAATATCTTTGAATACTCTCCAGGCTATAGGGTTTTTGGGAACCCTTAGCTTACGGAACCCGGATTCCAAATACCAAGATCCCACCCAAGATCTTGTACATGATTGGTTAAATGCGAAGTGGATTAATACAATTATAAATCGAGTGTAAGAAATAAAGCAAGCATAAAAATCACACCACAACAACACACAATTTATGTGGTTTACCCATTGGGCTACATCCACTGCTTCGGCAAGTCGAAATCCATTATCATAATGAAGATTACAGTTTTGGGTTACAAGAGATAATACCTATATCTAAACATCTGTAAAAGACCATCATCGATCTTCCTTCTAAACTCGCTCTCGTGACTGAGCAACACCATCGATCAATATCTTCTTTGCCACCGCGATACCGCTATCGAAAAGATAACCTCTAGAGCAACTAAGAGATTTTATTTCTCTAGAAGTGGAAGCCTTACCAATAAAAAACTAATGAAAATACCACCTCTTTCTCGGAAGCCATGTCTCTCTCTCTTGGAGACCAATTTTCATCTTTGGAGATCCGTTCCCATAATCCCCAAAGGGGTGACCCTTAAAATGATGATTATTATGTTTTATTTATCCATTTTTACAGTGATTACCTTGAGCTTCTTTCTTGCTCTTCAAGAAACCCATTATCTTTTTACCATACTACCTTTTGTCTTTTAATGAAATATAGTTATAGTAATTTTGACTATCCCTAAACCTAACAATATGATAATTCAAGAAAGGTATAAGAAAAAAAGATATATTATGCAATCCTAATATCCTTGTGGTATTTGAAGAGTCAAAGCAATGGGCTCTTGTTCTGGAGCCTCAACCTTAGCCTTTTTTATAGGCCTTTGTCAATCTGATGGGTGAATCATGCTGTATGGTTAAGGCAGCACGACGCAAATGGAGGTGCTAAAAAAGCTTTAGCCAATTGCTATGGCACTTCAAGGAGGCAATAGTAATATTGACAAGGTGGAGAAAATCATTTCATAAGAGAATGTCAAAGATATAATGAAGCCATGAGAGTAACACCTAAGGAACCTTGGAAGAACTGTTTTTCAGAGGTGGAATGTAGGGATAAAGGGTAGAGTAGATGGTAAATCAATTCGAATTGTTCAGGTGAAAGAGTCATCACCAAGCGTGGATGTCATCCTCTTTTGAATGTTTGTAGAATGGGAGATGATCGAAGGATCAAGATAACCTTCCTACTAGTTAGGCTCATGCTGAAAGAAAGACTAATGTGATCTTGTTAGGGAATATATTTTGTTTATTTTTTTTCTTTTCACCTTTTTTATTTTCTTTGGCAAAGATCACTTACAAGTAGTCTTATTACAATTACTCTTACTTCAAAGAAAATAAAACTAACAAATTCAATATCTTAAAAAAATTGATGTCATTAAACCAATTTTTTTTTTGACAAAAAAAAATATCCACAATTCTTTTGTTTGGGTACAAAGATAATATAATCAAATATGACAAGAAACAAAAAGAGAATGTTGGAGATTACCTCAATCGGGCTTAGTACACCTCACACCGAGTCTCCTCCTTCCGATGACGCTCAGGATCTATGATCGGTTTTTTGATTCTCCTACATATGACACAACCCTCTCAATGACATATGGATCTCGATCTAAAACCAACTACCTAAAGCTTTAATGTCTTAGTCTTGCTCAAGCCCCTTTGGCTTGATCTTTTGAAAGATGAGAGATACATCAAAGAGAGAGGGAGAGATCTACTAGTAGGGATCCTCCCCTTTGCTACCCAAAAATCAAACCACCACAAGCTAACCTTAGCTTGGGTGTGCCATCTAGAAACTACGAGAGAAAGATGACTTGAGCGTGCCCCCTTAGAAAACCTTGGGAGAGATAGATGATAAAACTTGGGATGTGCCTCAAAATTGAGGAGTGTCATTTTGAGGTGTGCCGCCCCTTTGGTAATCTAGAGAGAGAACTAGATTTGAGTAGGGAGAGAAAGAGAATTCTTAGAGAGAGAGGAGAGAATACGTACATAAGTTTATGAAGGGGGAGACCTCCTTTTATAGATTTTCTATACCTTAAGGTTTGCCTCATAGGGTTAAATATTGACCGTCGATCTAAGCAGACTTATGGGGTGAGAGATTTAAGCATCCATCTCTTTGATTCACCATCAAGATTCAAAGAGATGAACTAAAGTCTTATCCTCCATTTCCTATATCTATTCTCATCAAATCTTTAAATAAAAAAATTATATATCTTATTTTCTATTTTAGTATATCAAATCTTTATTTATTGGATCAAGCAATCTTGATTCAAATATTTATTAAATATTTCAAATATTCAACATTATCATATAAGTTGGCTATCCCCAAAAGATAAGCCAACAAAAAGGATAAACATCCACCTAATCCACATGTTTTTAAATTTTGGACCCTATATTTTATAGAGGTCCCATATATTTTTAGAAAATATTTTATTTCATATTTATCATTTTTAAATCTTATATTTTATTTAAAACATTGAAAAAATAATTTCTCTTAATTTATAAATCCAATTGACAAAAATAAAATATCATAAGATTTACGAAAAATCAAATAACCATTCTAAATATCATATATCATAAAATTAATTAAAACTAATTAATTTTGATGGGAATCAGATCCGTTAGATCTAGGAATTATCAATACATGGGAGCACTCCACCTTCAACTACGAATCACGATTCGCCTAGCTTTCTCAAATTGACCCAGCAGTTTCCATGACCCACAGTCCATTGCAGGGGCTCATGATTGGATCACCAAAGTCAGCCAATAAACTAGGGGACGCAATCCCAGTTTATGGATTCAAGTTCTCCCTTAGAGACAAAAAATCATGGTCCTCCAGACCATGATGCAACTATGATTATATGGTGCATAGGGGTAATCTCTCGTACATATACACGTTTTACCTTCATTGGCGAATATTCAAACGGTTATCTGTGTACACGCCGTGTGATGATATAACAATGAGGTTTTAGCCTTGTCTTTAAAGGCTATTCATCATACGCAACGGCCACACAGTCCCTCGGCCCTCATCTGGGCATTACTTCGACCTCATCAAGGGCTAACCCACTAAACCCTTTTCGGTAGATCCCTATTCCCAAGTACCTTGGGGTTTTCCAAACTCGGCTAGCCTAGCACATAGAGCCTAGTTCGAGTATCGGCAAATCGTATTTTCCTAGTATGGTCTACAAGAAAACCACACTCCCACTAAGTTTATGCTCATACAAGCTCTCATAAAGCTTTTAAAAGCTACATAAACCCAACACAGGCATCATGAACAGTTGCAGGAAATCAAACTCCTAAATCCAGATCTTCCAAGTGTTGTAAAATATAGATTCTTCTTCTAGAGGATTGTGAGTAATTTGGGATCTTTTCACTGTTAAATGATCAAATTTTGTTCTCATGGAAAAATCTCTATTTGCTGCTTAATTTCGAATAGCTGCCCTCGAAAGTGTATGGGTCGAACAATCCCTTTAATGGAAGTTTGTTCATTCAAGAATGATCAAATATGGTGAATGATGTGTGTATAACTTGGTGCGCCATGACGAATTTTAATACCATGCAATGGCTAGATGATTTAAGTAGTAAGATTCTTTCCACACCAATATGCTAGATTTTAATGATTTTATTATGAGAACTGATTAATATTCCTTTTTGTAGAAGCTAAGTTTAGTTGACAAATAAGTGTGCTCAATTCCCTATTTTTCTTAAACGTAGAAGGTTCTTGCTATCTAACAATGAAAAATGTCTTTCAACTGTGTTTCTTTCAAGGCCTTGCCTAAATTCTTTGGAACCCAGCCCTAGGTTTGATACTAATATATTGCACAATAAAGAAATAAACGATATTATTAATTGTTAAACATGCATGGTCTCTCGGGGCCCATTCCTAGACCTGTACCTTCCCAGGCCCACTCCTAGACCTGCACCTTCCTGGGCACGCTCTTAAACCTGCACCTTTCCGGGCCCGCACCTAGATCTGTACCCCTAGACTTGCACCTTTCCAGACCTGCACCTTCCCAGGCCCACTCTTAGACCTGCACATTCCCATGCCCACTCTTAAACCAGCACTTTCTCGGGCCTGCTCCTAGACCTGCACCTCCCCGGGCTCGTTCTTAAACCTGCACCTTCCCGAGCCCACTCTTAGACCTGCACATTCCCATGCCCACTCTTAGACCCGCACTTTCTCGGGCCCGCTCCTAGACCTGCACCTCCCCAAGCCCGCTCCTAGACCTACACCTCCCCTGACCCGCTCCTAGACTTGCCCCTTCTTGGACCCGCACCTAAAAGTGAGCGTAACTCCCTCTCTCTCTCTCTCTCTTGTCTCACCCCCATTCTTTTCATTCTAACTCTCCTTTTTGTTTTAATTCATGCCACTCTCATAATTCATTCCATAACTAGTTTTAAATCCCCATCTTTCCATGTGGTCGTGCACCATGTTAACATCCTCCTCGTGTTCTTATTTCTTTCGTGTTTTGTCTCATCCACCTATCTTATCTCTCATCATCACCTCATAACTACCTTACTATTACCTCATTTCCCTCATTTTTATAAACCCACTTCATGGGAGCTTTGCATCTCACCATGTGCACCAACCATCATGCCACATCATGCTCCTCATGATTTGTCTTAAAATGCACACCATCCCATGACACCTCATATACTCTCTTGTTTTGTCTCATTCATTTCACCTCAATTTTCACCATCGCCACAACTATTTCATGCATATATAGCTCATTCCGCACCATCTCTCCATCCCATCCTACTATTTTGTCCTATACTCATGAGATCCCGCATCATCAACCTTGTCTCATAACCCACCCTCATGAAACCTTCACTACTCATGCTTCCATAAATTTTACATCCACGTTGATTTTATACTATGCCAATCCATTTCACAATATTGTATTGGGCACAAATCGATTGTCTTTTCCCTCTCTCTTTTCTCGTTTAACTCTCTCTCGCTCCACTGTACTTAGGCTGTGGGTAATCTATCTGCCCCGAATACTTCACTCTCTCGTCCCGGTCATCCATCTCTATCCCTCTTTTTCCTGCTCTCTTTTACCCCTCTAACCTTTAGACTAGAGGAGATCTCAAAAGGTATACCCTGAAGGTCATTTTTAGTGTGTGGATTCGAGTGCTATGCAGTGAAGTGAGGGAACCAAATTCAAACTGTGTTGCAAGGACAGCCGGAGGGTTTTCGAAATGATCTAAGATGGCGAGTCGCTCGGACGTATCTCCTGAACCCAAAACGACATGGTAGGTGCTCGAGCGCTTCTTTGTTGATTAAAATATATCTCTTTATTGGTTCCTATCTATACTACAAGCACACACACGCATATAGGTGTGGGCCCCACAGTTGTTTGAGAGAGGATTCCTCCGACCGGATCACCCATATTCAGGCCTACTTGGGACAATGAGAAATCAAGCTTGACCAGTGCCTCCTGTAGATTGAGAGACTGGTTTCTTATAAAGAAGCAGTTCCCATGTAGATTTTAGGTGGCTGCCCTTTTAGTGAGAGAAAGTCTCGGTTACTCTCGAGGTTCTCCTCCTAGACAGTGGTTTAGCTGTGGATTGAAGATGGTCTCTTCCTGGATAGTGTTTTATTTAGGGAATAGAGATGAGAGATCGACAAGTCTTGTCAATCAGGAGAGCGAGTCTAAAAGATTTTACTCAACTGGATTTTGTCAAGGGTTATAGAGGTAACTCTGTCCCAAAATCTGTAATATAATTTTAATTGGTATCGGATCCTTAGGGTTATTTAAGATCCTTGTTAGGCATAAGGTTTGTGGCAGATCGTAGATCTTTAAAGATGGCTGGAGGAAGTTCAACCAGATTTGAAATTCTAAAATTTGATGGTTTAGATTTCTCAACTTGGAAATTAAAGATGCATATGGTGTTGGTAAAAGATGGTGTGTGTGTTTCATAATTTATTTCTCGTACTATGGCTCGTGCTCTCCTATTTTATTTATAGCTGGATGAGTACATGGTCTTGGTGGGAACCAACTTTTGGGATTCCTGTTTCCGCATCTGAGAGGGTTCCTAAATCATAACAAGTGGTGTTAGAGAAAATGGTTTAGTACAAGGCTAGTATTCATATATTTAGTTGTAGAAAAGCACATGGCAAATTATGTGAGTGTTTTATTTGCAGTAGAGAAATATGATGGCAAACACTATTTTTCAGCAAGAATGATGGAGATATTTATTTGGCAATAAATGAAAAATTCATAAAGTTATCCAATTGATGTTGGCACGGTGAGCAAGTGATTTTGATATCAATGTGGAAATTGTTGGATATGATGATATCCAAAATCACCCATATAAAGAAATCCCATATTATGTGGGATTGTGATTGGTATTGATAAGTTTTCCCTAAAAGAAATAGAAATCTAAAAATAATAGGACTCTGTGATATATCCCTTAGTTCTTGAGATATATGTAACACATATAGGAAGTTTCTTATTTGGTGTGGACTCGCCCTAACCTTATATATATGAGATGAAAGTATAAAGAATTTGTGTGCCCTATTTGGGTCACCAAATGGAAAATGTGGCTTCCTCTAGAGAGAGTCAGGGCCTCGTCAGCATCGGCAAGGCCTCCCCTTAGAGAGAAGAGTGCTTTCTATGGAAAGAAATGCCTCGATGTACCTCTTATAGATTGAGAGGCTAATTTTTTATAGAGAAACAGTTTCTATGCAGATTTTAGGTGGTTTCCCTTTTAGTGAGAAACAGTCTTAGTTGCTCTCAGGGTTCTCCTCTTGGCCAGTCGTTTAGCTGTAGATTGGAGATGGTCTTTTTTTGGATAGTAGTTTAACTGTGAAATAAAGATGAGAGATTGACAAATCTTGTTGATCTAGAGAGCGGGTCTAAAAGGATTTACTCGACTGAGTTTGTTGAGGGTTATAGAAGTAACTCTATGTCCCAAAATCTATAATGTAACTTAAATTAGTATTAGAGCTTTAGGGTTGTTTAAGATCCTTGTTGGGCATAAGGTTTGTGGTAGATGGCAGATCTTTGAAAATGGCTGGAGGAAGTTCAATCAGATATGAAATTCTAAAATTTAATGTTTTAGATTTCTCTACCTGGAAATTAAAGATGCATACGGTGTTGGTGAAAGATGGTGTGTGTGTGTTTGATGCTTTATGTTTTGTACTATGGTTCGTGCTCTCTTCTATTTTGTTTCTAGCTAGATAAAGACACTATCTTGGTGGGATCCAACTTTTGGGAGTCATGTTTCTGCATCTAAGAGGGTTCCTAAATCATAACAGTAGAGGCATTAGATTTGGCGTTGGCTCTCATCTTTTCACTTTTCTATCCTGATGATTTATGGCATCTTAAAAAGGGTTCTCTCAGTCATCTATAGGGTTGAGATAGGGGGATCTCCTATCTCCCTTTTTAGTTACTATCACTACTGGAATTTTAATATTACTTTGAAATGCTTTGAAATAGTTGGTCTTTCATTTGGATTGCCTATTTCAAATCAGGGGATGGCAATCTTGCATTTATGATGATACCCTTATTTTTAGTGATGCTTGTGAACATAAAATTCAAGATTTGAGTTATGTTTCAAGGTAATTTCAAGTCTTAAAATGAATTTGGAGAAAAAAGTCGGTGGGTATAACTTGCTTCAAAGAGGTGGTTTGCAATTTAGCTGGCATTTTGCATTATGGTCTTGATAACTTTGCAATGAGATACTTGTGTCTTCCATTAACTGAATCACAAATTACCCGAACTATCTAGATCCAGTGATTCAAAGATTTTCAATCAAATCAGTTTTGTGAAAGGCCAAATATTTATATGTTTACTGGAAGATTCACTTTGTTAAAGTCCACCTTGGCTTTATGTCATCGTTGCAACCTTAAACAATCCAATTAAGGCGCACCTTCAAATTTTATCATAACATATAATTTTGATGTAAAATATTTTTAAGATTATCTCAAAATCGATTTTTATATCTAATTATAAAATTTTAAATTCCAGAAATAGTTAAAATCAAGTATATCTATAAACATATGAAAACCTTGAAAATAGACGGCCTAAATAATGTGTTGTAAGATGCATTATTTATGGGACTCAGAATCCTTTTTTTTTTTTGATCATAATCATACATCATCTTGATGTCGAGATGATCAATTAAATGGTTTTTCAACATTAGAACAACCTTTGAGGTGCATCTATAGTTCCAAATTTTAAGGTTGCAACCTTATATAAACTTTTTCCTATGTCATCATTTAGAAGGAAAACGTTTATATAACGATGCAACCTTATCATGTAGAACTATGGATGCCCCTCAAAAATCCATCAGAAAAGGTAATTTTAATGTTGAAAAACCTTTTGATTGATCATCTCGACATCGAGATGTGTGACTATGAAAAATAAAAAGAATTTAAATCTAAGAAATAATGCATTTTACAACATATTATTTACACGATCCATTTTCAAGATTTTCATATGTTTATAGATCTACTTGATTTTAACCATTTTTTAAATTTAAAATTTTATAATTAGATATAAAAATAGATTTCGGGATAATCCTAAGAACATTTTACATCAAAATTATATACCATATTAAAATTTGAAGGTGCATCTTACGTCTACACCTATGGATGCATCCGTATGCCAACTGCACCCCATTTAGAATGCTAAGTAATGTTGTGAAAAAAATTAGAAGAAATGACGAAGAATTTATCTTTTTCTTTTTCTTTTTTCGCCGGGGTCTCATAATATCATTTGATGTAGTGGGACAAAGTGTGCACACCGCTTTTATGACTAAATGGTGATGGAGAAGCACTAAGCCCGGGAACAATTCTTGAAGGCTTTGTTTATATGTAAATATGGTATGAAAATTTTTACTTATAGGTTTTGGTTCTTCTATCTCGAGGACCCCACCTTTGTGGAAGGGTAGTTTTAGTTAAATATGTGATCTACAAAAACATTATAATGTAGATTTCCAGGGGAGATTCAGTGTCATAGATACCTAAAGCTTCAATTTGATGACATATATCTAAAGCCAAAAATAAATATGCAAAGTTGGGTGATTTAATTGATGGCTCAGGGTATAATATAGTCTAGTCTACCTTGCAGATACAATAGACTCTTCAATGCGATCATCATCAACTTGAATCAAATCTATGCCATGTTTGCAGAAATTTTATTTTAAAGCCGGGGGCTGCAATGAAGTTATTTGGGAAGTTGAAGCTAATGGTTATTCCTAGTTAAATCATGATCCAAATGGATGGTTGGGAAAACTTTAGTTTTAATTAATGTCACACCAAACATTATTTTTTATTTTTTATAATTTATTTTGACATGAAATTAGATATGTCTGCACTCCTTGTGGGGGCATTTCGGAAAAACATTTTGATACAATAAAATGAACTAAATACCTGTGTAACTTATAGGGGTATTTTGGTTAGTTATTTTTCATATTTTTCATATTTTTATTAGATGAACCCCTTTGAGAAGTAGATAAGAACAAAGTTTCATGTGAATGATTTATAAAATAAAATAAAATAAAACGGTAAAATAAATATGATATACACTTTGAGCTATCTAATCCACATTAGAGCTATCTAACCCAGATGATTATTTTTAAAATAAAAACTTTAGAATTTAAGTTTTCTAATACTTGAATCTCACTTTCAAAAATTATATTAAAAAATTAAATTAAATTTAAGTTTTTTAACACTTATATCTTGCCTAAAAAATTAGAGGATCTCTATTCAATCTCAATACATAATTTTTTTGGAGTGCATAGAGTGTGATGGGAGACTTTTTTTTTTTTGGTTAAATGAGGATATTAGATGGGTTAAAGATGCTACAACCCCAAACTTTTCGGTCTTAAAATCATCTTAAAATGATTTTTACTGAGGGGGTAAACCGACAGTCACGAAATCTTTTGGTTTGACGAATCAGTCGCTATAAACTAAAGTATGCCACTTTTGGAGATGGTGACACTCACTTTTGAGAGAGTGTAGGGTGAAACTAATAAAGAACAAGCTCAATAATGAAGAAACAATAAGAGAAAAAGAATCATAACACAAAGCAAAAAATTTACATTTATGCAGCTTTAAGTGTGGGGGATTGCAAGGCCACTCAAATTGCAAACCGGACAAAGCCCTAGAACACCAAACAGCCAAGTTAGATATCAGCCGGTTAAACTGTTTAGAGCCGGTTCAAGATTGTGCTCAACTCATTAGTTGAACCGGACCGCAAAAGTACCACGCGTTTTCATTGCTTACGACGTGCAACCCATCCAAACGTGCAACATTTGGATACCAAATTCAACGTCACATTGTAAACACATAGCAGAATAGCATATTTACAAAGGTAAAGTTCAGCTTCTTACAAAGCTACCACATAGCAGAAAAACATAAACTTGTAAGGGTACTACTGATCTTCAGTCGTGTGAGTCGACTACATTCCACTAGTCACCCCAAAATCCACTTGTGTCAGTCGATTACATTCAACTGATCACCCCAAGGTCCACTTTAAAACCACGACAGAAAAACACTCGACTTCCTCTTGGTACTCCGCAATGTCCGTATGCGCGTACCTTGCCCGCTCCGGTTTTCACATCACTGTTCCCAACAATCCAATTCCCATTTCTCGGCTCTCACACTAAAATAAATCGATCGCTTACCCCTCTCTCTGACATTACAGTCTCCACTTTCCACTTTCTCACTCTTCCAAAGTTACAATTTTCGTCCTTCAGAATAATTCACAGTAATGGATTGATCACAGTAATGGATTGATGTTCAAAAAGTACAGCCTTCCTGTATAAAGACATGCAATTCCAGTTACAGTGAATGAGCCATTAATCTACTCCCTCTCTCTAGAACACTTACCCGCTCTAAAAATCAGAAGGCCCTTCATCATCGCTCTCATAGCTCCGTCTCCCAAACCTCCTAGTCAATGCTACAAACCCCGACCTCCTCCTATGGGTCGGAATCTGTGTACTCGAACCTGAACCAGAACCCAAGCTCGGACTAAATGGCAACACCCTCGAAAGGAAGCCCCAAATCGAGTTCCCAATTCCAGAAGCCCGACTCTCTCTCGTCCCACCCCCACTGCCTCTATTGGCCGCCCTGTGATACACAACCGGCAATTCCCTCACTCTCTCCTCTCCACCTCTCGAAACTGTAAATGTACCTACTGCATAACCACCATTTGGCAGCCTCCTTATGGTCAAGCCCACTGGAAAACTGTTCTCTTCGGTTTGAGAACTGGTTTCTCTCACCTCAAACTCTCCCTCTTGGGCCAGGAAGTTGCCCACAGTGGGCAATTCACTTCGACAAACAGGGCATGAATTCCTGATATTAAGCCATGGAACAATGCACTCAGAATGGTAGAGGTGTTTACAAGACATCTCTCTAGCTTGGCCGCCGAGCTCGAAGGCCTCTTTGCACACTGCACAATGGAGCTCTAGAGAGATGTGAGCTTCTGTTAGAGAGATAACTGGGAGGGCCTCAATGGCCGTCTTTGAGGCTGGGGTGTGGTCGAAGCGAGAGGCTCGAGGGGGCTCGATGCGGGTGAGTTGCTCGATCAATCGATCAAAACCAGACGCCATCAAGAACTCAGCCATGGTTGGAGGGAGGGGTCCAAGGCCCGAACCGGAGCCGTCATCAAAGAAGACTTCAAAAGTGGGAGGTGGGTTTGGAGGGGTAGATGGAGGAAGCCATGGACGAGGGGGAGGGGGAGATGGAGAAGGTGGGGCTTGAGGCCTGTTCATGAAAAGTTGCAGAGCATTGGATAAACGGTTTCTGGGTCTTCTTCTTGTTGTGGGGTTTCTCGGTGGGCGTGGATGAATTTCTTCGAAGAAGCCACCCCTACAAACGGGGCAAGATACAGTCTCTCTCGCCCATATTCGGAAGAGGCGATGGCATCGATAGCACCAGAAGGAGGAGCCCTGCGTTGACGCCATGAGAGAGAGACGAGAAAAAGCAGACATGAGAGAGAGAAGATCTTAGAGAGAGAAAGGATGGAAGGGGGCAAGGAATTGACAATCAGGAACCAGAAGATGGTTTTGTGGCAGAGAAGGCCAGGGACCAAAACCCATGTCGGAAATGGGGAGAGAAAGCTGACTGAGAAAGAAATTAGAGAGAGAAGAACCGTAAATAATAGAGAACTGAATAGATGAGAGAGAAAGGATTAACAGAT
Organism: Amborella trichopoda; assembly: GCF_000471905.2. The sequence continues at coordinate 573,991 of NW_006494916.1, read as the reverse complement.
ATAAAGAAGAACAAGAAGAGAGAGATTCGAAAGAGTGAGAGAGAAAGATATCAGTGAGAGAGAGAGAAGAGAGAGATTTGAAGGATGGGAGAGAGAGAAGAGAGGGGGAATTGATGGAGGAGGATTTTGGGTTTGAGGGCCGACCCGAAAACAGTGAGATCCGGAAAAAGTAGATTGCGTGCGGATAACTCGGTGGCCGTTACAATGGAAAACGACACCGAATCCAACCGAACTTCATTGCCTAAAAACACCTCTAAATTTACATCAAATATCATCTACGTACCAAATATATCTGAACCCTTATGGGCCCTTTTCTTTAATAAATGACCATTATAGACTCAACTATAGGCTATCCAGTCTTTGTGGTCTGAGTTTGAGCAGGCTTGGATTGGTACAAGGCAACCCTATGAAATTCTAATGACGCTATTTATCTTTTGTTTACAAGCGACAAACATTTTTTGGCTGATAGATCATTTTAAAGAAATTTTTTTGAATCATGTCTTATATTTTAAGTTGTCCAATTTGATATTTGATGACTAGAATGAGTTGTGTCCTCGTTATTCCAAATATAGATGGTCTTATAGTATATAACTCCAGCTCTTTTACAAAGCAGTATAGAATAAGACCGAATATCCTTGGAATAAGATTTTCAAAATCCCTCTTAATTAAGATGCGAAATTTGGCCGTAAGAGTTGTGCCATTGATTATTTTCAAAGTTCATAGAAATATTTCAAACATTCTAACATGTCACTAACAGCTTTAGTTGACATCCTATGATTAAAAGTGATTGTGATTTTTTATATCAAAATTAAATGATCATATAACATTTGATTCCTCCTTTTACTTCTTTTACGATGCATATGGAGACCATAAGTTCCTAAATGAAAATGGTACTACTTAAATATTATTTCTTAAAATGAAAGGGCTCTATTCTAGTTCATGACTGGATTTTTTCTTATTCAATTTAGAATCTTGTGAAGCATAGGATTTAGAGAAACCAAAACAAGATAGAGCTTGACTTGGTTTTTGGGACCATAACGGTAAACTTGGTTTTAGAAACCTCTATAAAAGAGAGAAAATAAAAAATCTTATATACAAGAATGAGATTTATCTCTCGATAGTTGTTGTGAGAGGAGTTGCATAATGTGCCAATTAGGCGTTGGAACAACCCTTCAGTGTGTTGATCCACAATAACAATTCTGGTCCAGATCAAGTGATTCTGTGAAGTTAAAAAATAACATGAAAATAAAATTTAAAAAAGCGTTTGGTTCACTTGGTCCGAGTAGGCAACTCTTGATACAAATTGACAAATCGTTTTCTATGCTAAAACAATAAATCGTTTTCAAATCAAGCCGATTCTCAATTTCGTAAAGGAATCAGCCCTGATACCTACCCATTCAAAGCAATTCTCACTGGGGTAGATTGTGGAACCCTGAGTTACCTATCTGAATGGCACAAAAACAAAGATCTCCCACTCAATCAAGGCTTCGAGCCTTGAACTCTCTCTCTATATACAAGAAAGGTTCATCCTATCAAGGATGAAGGAGACAATATTCGAAAAGATCTAAACAGATTGGTCTGAGTTGGTATTAAAGCGTAGGGTACTTTGGTCAATATGCTCGGAGTTTCAGTACAACAGCGGTTGCCGCGTTCCTGAGTTGGCTGCTTGTTGGGGAGAAGAAGCCCTGCGTTTGTGACACGCTTTATGGTTTCTATAAGGTTGTAACCTTAAACAATTCAATTAAGGATACGCATTTTTTCTGTCAAATGTTTTTAGGATTATTGAAAATTTATTTTTATATTTACTCATAAAATTTTAAACTCCAAAAATAGTTAAACTCCAGTAAATCTATAAATATATGAGAATCTTGAAAATAGACGATTTAGATAATGTGTTGCAAGATGCACTATTTCTTGCACTAAAAATCTTATTATTTTTTCATATTGTTTTATCTCGATATCGAGATGATCAATTAGAAGGTTTTTCAACATTAAAACAACATTTTTTGATGGATTTTGGAGGTAGATCCATAATTCTACCTTTTAAGGTTGCAACCTTATATGCGTCGGGAAGACTTTTCCATATATATATATATATATATATATATATATATATAT
>NW_006494916.1:548483-571455 GCF_000471905.2 Amborella trichopoda | reverse complement strand
GAATCCAATCAATGGAGTCAAAACTCGTGAGTATTATGAAGCCATTCTTATGGAAACATGATCCATCTCTGTTGTCCATTACTACCAGCAAAATACCAGAGTAATTGCAAATTCAAAAATACAGATCAAGAAATTGCTTTCTTATGATGAGTTGGGTTGCAATCCTTCTCAAGGCAAAAAATTTCATAATCCTGATTTTTCATACAAATATTACAAGTATGCCGAGTACATAGAAGCATGGCATAAAATGTTTTATTACCAAAATCCAAACAACACTCATAGTTGGTATATTCAGTTTCGTCTACCTATTTTCGAAAAATTCTCAAACTGGTTTAAAAATTGGTTTTTAGTTTGGGGATCAACTACTGCAATTTTACGTCCTGCTTTCCAAAAAGTGTAGGAACAATTCACTATATTCAATAATAGTGATGATAATACAGACAATCACCTATACTTTGTTGCACTATACCAACTCCCATGGATTATAAAATTCGAATATTCCATCTCTGTCAATAATACAGCCGACCATACTTATATCCCACGCTTGAGAAAAACCATCTCAATAAAATGGTGGGACATCTTCAATATGGATCTCACAACCACAGTTCCCAAACGCATACCTCCACAAAAACCTATACATAACCCCAGTCCAAGTGGGTATAATATAGCCAATATTTATTTTAACTTCCCCACATATTTAAGAAATATGCTCCAAACAAACCCTCATGCTTCCAAAGAAACCTTGGAACAACAAATGAATGAAATCTTTGCAGAAGCAAGAAGAAAGCCGGTCTCATCATATGAGACCGTACAGTCATCACCAACTCACAACAATAGATACTTTCCCCTGGACGAAACAGACCCTGAAAAAGAAGATGATCCAGACGAATTCAGTCAAAGACCATGACTCATTGCTGCCACTGCTGCCACTCACTCATATCATTGTGTAAAGATACTCTCCTCCGACATACGACAAACCACGATTGTGCCAAGATGCTCTCCACCAATAAACGACAAACCAAGACTGTGACAAAAAGCTCTCCACCGACATAAAAAGATAAAAGAAGACTATTCAAGGATAGCACACTGTAGCACCGACATAAAAGACAAAGTTGCATACTATTCACAGATGCCTTTTTGTTCATACGTGCCGACAAAGACAAAAGGCTTTTTCACCTTTTCTTTTCCATTTTGTTTTCTTCCGCCGACAGCATCTTCTTTCTGTCACATCCCTTTTTCTTTATACGTCTTGTCATCCTTCCTTCGAGACGAAGGCACTTCTTTTCCCCTCTATATAAGAGCCTCACATTCTTCAAAGGAGGCAGGTCACTCAAGAGCTCTTCCCCGGACGCTCTCCTCTCCTCTCATCTCTTCTCTTCTTCTTCTATGCACTTCTCTCATCTTTTCTCTGCATCTCTCTCTCTCTCTCTCTCAGAAGAGACTCTTCTGTCTTCTATCTGCTCCATCTCCTGCAAGAGCTATCCTGACCTCATAGCTCATGAATACCAGGTCACATAATTCACCTTAATTTCCAGGTTCTATCTTTTCCTCCTTTTCCATATTCCTAGCATGTGTGATTGTAATCTTCGCTCTCTCCCTTCCTATTGCCCTCAACACTGGAAACTCTTTTCCAGTTATTGCAAATGTAAACAGTAAGTTTGTTTTACAGTTTACAGTTTATTATTTTACAGTTTGTTTGTTTTACAGTTTGTTACCTGTTTACAGTTTGTATAAATTCTCTAATTCGATGTATTTGTACAAAGTTTTATAAGAATATGATGTGATGTTATGCAATTCAAAATAGTGTTTAGTATCAAAATAGGTAATCTCAACCACACACAGTGGTTAGTTATAGATAAATCAATCGTACCTTTTATTTTCATAATTCTATTATGTCTAAACTTTTACAGAATTTTACAAGAAATATTAAAATATAACAGCTTAATATTCACATACTTATTGTAAACAATATGAACATGTTTTTACTGTAGATCCCGACGCGTTTTGGTATCAAAGCCAAACAGTAAAAACAGTGAACTGTAGAAACCTATTTAAATTTACATCTAAGAAAGTTGGTCCGAGAGTTAAGGCAAGAGACGAAAGGAAAAGTCTAGGCAAAGCACCTGCCAAGGCCAGGAAGAGCCGCTTAGGGGAACACGCTGGACCCTTGATCGTCCAGATTGTCATTATCTGCAATCTACAGATGGCAAATTTAATTAGGAATCTTATACTGCAACTCAATCTCAAACCTTAAGAGTTAAAAATAAAGAAGAGATCATCATCAATGATATTGAACATCATATCCATAATTGGAATATTCTTAAAGTACCAATAAAGATATTTATCAGAAAGGATCATTCAAATTCAAATTAGGTTATGCTATAAAAACAGTAGAAGAAAGTCTATCAGTAACTCAAAACCAAGAAGACTTTCAACTATTATCAAGAAAAATTATTGAAAAACATAAAGAAAATAATTATAAACACATTGGATGAATACAAATAGCCATTAAACCTTTAACCCGTCTAAGGTTAAACACTTCAGTGCTTGTATGCCTAAGATATACAAGACACAATAAGTTCTCAGATTCACTCCTAGGCATGGTGGAATCCAGCCTATGTAGTGGACCCATATATTTTAATTGCTTTCCAAATTTTTCTGTTTCATTAACAGACCCAAATATATTAGATATATTAACTATAAATTTGAAAACTCATGGATTTAATATGACACATGGTTCTCATAATTTAGCAATAGTATACATAATTTATTATAAAGTAATGAATACTCTATGTCCTAATATTATGCAAGTTGATAAGAAGGATCAAACTATATTATTCCAAACTAATATAGAAAAATCAAATACGATTATACCAAAAACCATTACTTGGTCCGATATTATTCTACCTCAATCATGGGCATTGCAAAATGCAAACCAGCCCAGGGAAGTACCTGTGAATAATATTCCAAACCAAATAATAGAACATCAGGATGGAAATATTAAAATAAAATTTCAACAGCCTATAGTACAGGATGACATAGATATTAATAAGAATAGAAATAAAAAAACATTAATACCTGCTAGATACCTGCTAGAAAATCTTGTCATACTACTCCCGATGTTATAATACTTCCTTCTCCATTAATACCTACAACATCTTCAGACTTCCAATTACAAGGAGTCAAAAAAACAGCTGATCATGTAGTCATTCCCACGTATATATCTGAACCTGACATAGCTGAATTTCAAATACTTACATTACAAATAGATGAAGATATAAACTATGATGATGCATACTTAGAAGAATGGGATGATACATACCTAGCAGAATATTTGGCTGATAAATTAGAAAGGAAAAAGAGAAAAATTGATCTTACTTATATCAAACAAGATTATCTTTCTCCAAAAAATCAGGGTATTAGGGAATGGTATCTTAAAACCTTCCAACCCAAGTTAATCGAATTATTCTATAAAAAATATAATAAACACTTGAAAAAAGAAAGAGAAACAAACGGATTTTTTATATGGTTACAAGAAATATATACTCAATATAAAATAAACATTCTTCAATTTAATACTCTTCACACCATAGAAGAAAAAACATACATCAGTACGGATGGTACTACTACTGCTAGTACACACCCTCCTGAAAAAAGTATAATACTAAAAGGAGTAATAACTCCTTTAAGCAAAGGAGAACCACCACAATCCTTATATGATATTATTGCAACACCATATAAAGTTCTACCAAAAGAAATAGGTAAAAAACAAGAACTAATACCTCATATAGTGGAACAAAACAATTATACCAATTTATATATGCAATCATTAGGAAAACAAGCAGAACGTATAGAAAGATTAGTTACTCCTCAAACTAAAGGAATAACTCCTTCTATTCCTAAAACGGTTTTGTTTAAACCTCCTCCAGAACTCAATAAAAATAAATTCCATATTGGAGAAAATAATAAAACACTAATGGACCAGTTAATATCTAAATTAGCTCAATTAGATATCAAAGGAATCCCTTCTCCTAAACTTCGTATTCCTACACCAATACCTAGTATTCCTGTACCTTTACCAACTATCCCAAAATCTTTAGATAGGGGAAATACAAAAATACCAGAACATGAAACAATGATGCTCCAGAAAAGGAACCAGTTATAGAAGATACTATACAAAACCAAGAATCTGATTTTATGGATACTTCACCTATTGATTTAAATAGAATAGCATATGGTAAAACATGGAAACCAATCACAGCTTTACCATACTATAAGAGGCCTACATCTATTGATGTACAACTTGAAGAAGATGCCATACAACAAGCTGTTTCCTATTCAGGAAGATCAATAGTCAAGTGGACCATAGATGGTTTATTTGAATTAAAAATATTAGATGTCATGAGACATATGACAATGTTTGCATCAGCAAACAAAATGGCAGGCAATCCAGATCAAGAGGTTGCCAAAGCCATAGTAAATGGATTCACTGGCTGGTTAAGCGGCTGATGGGATTTCTATGTTGATGATGTAACCAAAAACAGAATCCTCACCAATACAAGACAATGGACCGCCAGAAATGAACAAAATCAAGAAATCATTTATACTGAAAGTGATGCAGTAAACACCTTAATATATACTATTACATTACATTTTGTAGGAAGTACAGCTCTATTAGCAGCAAGATCTGAAGATCTGCTATCCAACCTTCGCTGTACTACATTATCCCATTATAAATGGTACAAGGATGTCTTTTTCTCAAGATTATTAATACGTGAAGATTGTCAGTTAGACCATTGGAAAGAAAAATTTATTGCTGGTCTACCATACTTATTTGCAGAAAAAGTCAAAGAGAGACTAAGAAAGAAACATAATGGAGTTATAGTATACTCTGCATAAACACTTGGCGAATTATCAGCAGAAATATGTGCTGAAGGATTAGCTTTATGTACTGATCTTAAACTCAAAAGACAACTTGATAAACAATAAATTACCAAGCGTAAAGAACTTGGTGATTTTTGTGAGCAATTTGGTTACCATTTAAATAGAAATAATAAACTTGAAAATTTTATATAAGAAAAAGAAAAAACACAAAAAAGAAAAATATAGATCCAATAAAGTACATAAAAAATATAAAAAGTTTAAACAAAAATTTATAAACAAGTTTTTTCCAAATACTACAAATAAAAAGAAATTACCAGTATGTTATAAATGTGGAAAAGTTGGCCATTACAAATACCAATGCAAGTTAAAAAAGAAAATAGAAGCATTACACCTAGATGAATCAATCAAATCAAAATGATATAACATAATCAATTATGATACCACGACCGCAGATTCTACTGAATCACATATAGGAAATATTCAAGATGACGACCTATTATGGACAGAGTCATCTGATTCTTTAGATTCTTCTACTGATACAAAATCATCTCATCAAAAGGAAGAATCCAATTCCACTTGTCCTATACCCACACATGATCTTCATATGCTTACCCAAGAAGATAATTTATTCTTAGATCTCATCGAAAAAATTACAGATCCAAAAAAAAAAAGATAAATATGTGGAAGAACAAATACAGAATCCTTTGATCCAACAAAAGATTCAGTCCTTTCAAAAACAAATAGAAATCTCTATCTGTAGTGAGCATCCCAATGCTTTTTGGGAAAGGAAAAAACATAGTATTAGTCTACCATATGAACCTGGATTTGATGAAAAATAAATCCCTACTAAAGCTAGACCAATACAAATGAATACCACTTTATTAGGCATGTGTAGAAAAGAAATTACTGTCCTTCAAACAAAAAAGTTAATAAGACCAAGCGCATCACCAAAGAGTTGTGCAGCTTTTTATGTCAATAAAAATGTTGAAAAGGAACGAGGAGTTCCAAGATTAGTCATTAATTATAAACCTCTAAATAAAGTGTTACAATGGATTAGATATCCTATTCCCAATAAAAAAGATTTACTAGATAGAGTAGCCAATGCTTGTATATTTTCCAAATTTGACATGAAATCAAGATATTGGCAAATATAAATTCAAGAAAAAGATAAATGTAAAACAACATTTAATGTACCTTTTGGACAATACGAATAGAATGTAATGCCATTTGGCCTAAAAAAAGCTCCATCAGAATTTCAGAAAATAATGAATGATGTATTCAATGCTTACTATCAATTCATGATAGTTTATATCGATGATGTCTTAATTTTTTCTGAATCCATAGATGAACAGATTAAACATACTAATACTTTTATTCATCATTCTGGATTAGTTATTTAATTTCTTGTTTTAAAGTACAAAGAAATTTTTCTTTATTTTGTAATTGACTTTTGACATTATTGATTTCTTTTAATTTTGGTTTATGAATAAAATCAAAGTGTATTGGTATATTTTGATAATTAGAAGATATTCCTGTTTGATCTATTGATAAGAGATATAGTAATGTAAGAAATGAGACTCCAAGAATAATAGCTTGGCTTAATCCTTTGACCATGATAAATGGTGTGTTGATACATTGTTGATTATTACAAACAGAAGCATTGGATAACTTATAATTAATAAAGAGTCTACTGCCATCTGCAGTATTTAGGATTTGAGTTGTTTTGTCTAAATAAACCTCTAAATAAAGTGTTAGAATGGATTAGATATCCTATTCCCAATTTGGAGAATTATCAGCAGAAATATGTGCTGAAGGATTAGCTTTATGTACTGATCTTAAACTCAAAAGACAGCTTGATAAACAACAAATTACTAAGCATAAAGAACTTGGTGATTTTTGTGAGCAATTTGGTTATCATTTAGATAGAAAAAATAAACCTGAAAAATTATATAAGAAAAAAAAAAATACAAAAAAAGAAAAATATAGATCCAATAAAGTACATAAAAAATATAAAATTTCTAAACAAAAATTTATAAATAAGTTTTGTCCAAATAATAAAAAGAAATTACCAGTATGTTATAAATGTGGAAAAATCGACCATTACAAATACCAATGCAAGTTAAAAAAGAAAATATAAGCATTACACCTAGATGAATCAATCAAATCAAAATTATATAATATAATCAATTATGATACCACGACCTCAGATTCTACTGAATCACATATAGGAAACATTCAAGATGACGACCTATTATAGACATAGTCATCTAATTCTTCAGATTCTTCTACTGATACAGAATCATCTCATCAAAGGGAAAAATCCAATTGCACTTGTCCTATACCCACACATAATCTTCATATGCTTACCCAAGAAGATAATTTAATCTTAGACCTCATTGAAAAAATTACAGATCCAGAAGAAAAAAGATCTGTGATCACCAAATTTATTACTTTAGCTAAAACAAAAGCAAAAACACCTCCTATTAGTAAAACACCTGATGAATATAATTTTGCCTCTAATCTTAAGGTGTTTACTGTATCACTTTCAGTATAAATGATTTCTTGATTTTGTTCATTTCTAACGGTCCATTGTCTGGTATTGGTGAGGATTCTGTTTTTGGTTTCGTCATCAACAAAGAAGTCCCACTAGCCTCTTAACCAGCCAGTGAATCCATTTACTATGGCTTTGACAACCTCTTGATCTGAATTGCCTGCCATTTTGTTTGTTGATGCAAACATTGTCATATGTCTCATGACATCTAATATTTTTAATTCAGATAAACCATCTATGGTCCAGTTGACTATTGATCTTCCTGAATAGGAAACAGCTTATTGTATGACATCTTCTTCAAGTTGTACATCAACAGGTGTAGGCTACTTATAGTATGGTAAAGCTGTGATTGGTTTCCAAGTTTTACCATATGCTATTCTATTTAAATCAATAGGTGAAGTATCCATACAAGCAGATTCTTAGTTTTGTATAGTATCTTCTATAACTGGTTCCTCTTCTTGGAGCATCATTGTTTCATGTTCTAGTATTTTTGTTTTTCCTTTATCTGAAGATTATAAATATTTGCACATTGGATTAATACAAATAGCCATTAAACCTTTAACCCATCTAGGGTTAAACACTTCAGTGCTTGTATGCCTAAGATATACAAGACACAATAAGTTCTCAAATTCACTCCTAGGCATGGTGGAATCCAGCCTATGTAGTGGACCCATATATTTTAATTGCTTTCCAAATTTTTCTGTTTCATTAACAGACCCAAATATAATAGATATATTAATTATAAATTTGAAAACTCATGGATTTAATATGACACATGGTTCTCATAATTTAGCAATAGTATACAGAATTTATTATAAAGTAATGAATACTCTCTGTCCTAATATTATGCAAGTTGATAAGAAGGATCAAACTATATTATTCAGAACTAATATAGAAAAATCAAATACAATTATACCCAAAACCATTACTTGGTCCGATATTATTCTACCTCAATCATGGGCATTGCAAAATGCAAACCAGCCCAGAGAAGTACCTGTGAATAATATTCCAAACCAAATAATAGAACATCAGAATGGAAATATTGAAATAAAATTACAACAGCCTATAGTACAGGATGATATAGATCTTAATTATATCAAACAAGATTATCTTGCTCCAGAAAATCAGGGAATTAGGGAATGGTATCTTAAAACCTTCCAACCCAGGTTAATCGAATTATTCCATAAAAAATATAATAAATTCTTGAAAAAGAAAGAGAAACAAAACGAATTTTTATACGGTTACAAGAAATATGTACTCAACATAAAATAAACATTCCTCAATTTAATACTCCTCACACCATAGAAGAAAAAACATACATCAGTACGGATGGTACTACTACTGCTAGTATATACCCTCCTAAAAAAAGCATAATGCTAAAAGGAGTAATAACTCCTTTAAGCAAAGGAGAACCACCACAATCCTTATATGATATTATTGCAACACCATATAAGGTTCAACCAAAAGAAATAGGTTAAAACCAAGAATTAATGCCTCATATAGTGGAACAAAACAATTATACCAATTTATATATGCAATCTTTAAGAAAACAAGCGAAACGTATAAAAAGATTAGTTACTCCTCAAATTAAAGGAATAACTCCTTCTATTCTAAAGCAGTTTTGTTTAAACCTTCTCTAGAACTCAATAAAAATAAATTCCATATTGAAGAAAATAATAAAACACTAATGGACCAATTAATATCTAAATTAGCCCAATTAGATATCAAAGGAATCCTTTCTCCTAAACTTAGTATTCCTACACCAATACCCAGTATTCATGTACCTTTACTAACTATCCCAGAATCTTTAGATAGGGGAAAAACAAAAATACCAGAACATGAAGCAATGATGCTCCAAGAAGAGGAACCAGTTATAGAAGATACTATACAAATCAAGAATCTGATTTATGGATACTTCATCTATTGATTTAAATAGAATAGCATATGGTAAAATATGGAAACCAATCACAACTTTATTATACTATAAGAGGTCTACACCTGTTGATGTACAACTTGAAGAAGATGCCATACAACAAGCTGTTTCCTATTCAGGAAGATCAATAATCAACTGGACCATAGATGGTTTATCTGAATTAAAAATATTAGATGTCATGAGACATATGACAATGTTTGCATCAGCAAACCAAATGACAGGCAATCCAGATCAAGAGGTTGCCAAAGACATAGTAAATGGATTCACTAGCTAGTTAAGAGGCGAGTGGGATTTCTATGTTGATGACGAAACCAAAAACAGAATCCTCACCAATACAAAACAATGGACCACCAGAAATGAACAAAATCAAGAAATCATTTATACTGAAAGTGAAGTAGTAAACATATTAATATATACTATTACATTACATTTTGTAGGAAGTACAACCCTATTAGCAGCAAGATCTGAAGATCTGCTGTCTAACCTTCGCTGTCCTACATTATCCCATTATAAATGGTACAAGGATGTCTTTTTCTCAAGACTATTAATACGAGAAGATTGTCAATTAGACCATTGGAAAGAAAAATTTATTGCTGGTCTACTATACTTATTTGCAGAAAAAGTCAAAGAGAGACTAAGAAAGAAACATAATGGAGTTATAGTATACTCTGCATATACACTTGGAGAATTATCGGTAGAAATATGTGCTGAAGGATTAGCTTTATGTACTGATCTTAAACTCAAAAAACAACTTGATAAATAGCAAATTACCAAGCGTAAGGAACTTGGTGATTTTTGTGAGCAATTTGGTTATCATTTAAATAGAAAAAATAAACCTGAAAAATTATATAAGAAAAAGAAAAAATACAAAAAATAAAAATATAGATCCAATAAAGTACATAAAAAATATAAAAAGTCTAAACAAAAATTTATAAAGAAGTTTTCTCCAAATAATAAAAAGAAATTACCAGTATGTTATAAATGTGGAAAAGTTGGCCATTACAAATACCGATGCAAATTAAAAAAGAAAATAGAAGCATTACACCTAGATGAATCAATCAAATCAAAATTATATAATATAATCAATTATGATACCACGACCTCAGATTCTACTGAATCACATATAGGAAATAATCACGATGACGACTTATTATTGACAGAGTCATCTGATTCTTCAGATTCTTCTACTGATACAGAATCATCTTATCAAAGGGAAAAGAATCTTCATATGCTTACCAAAGAAGATAATTTAATCTTAGACCTCATCGAAAAAATTACAGATCCAGAAGAAAAAAGATCTGTGATCACCAAATTTATTACTTTAGCTAAAACAAAAGCAAAAACACTTTCTATTAGTAAAACACCTGATGAATATAATTTTGCCTTTATTATAAAAAGAGTTAGTGAACAACATATTGCTAAACAAAAAGAACCTTCTATTTAAAAACTTAATCATGAAATTAAAGAAGTTAAAAAAGAGGTTTATCAATTAAAAAAAAGAATTCAAACCCTAGAATTACAAAATTTATCTCATCAAAATTCAGATACAGATGAAATAGAATTCAATCATCTTGTCACAACCTATAGTCCTGATCCACCGGAAGATATACCAGAAACCTTAGAAGCAAAACCACTTCTGATCACAACTTTTTCTGTCAATCTGATAAATAAATTTATGATTCAAAAATGGTTTGTTCAAGTCACAATTATAGTAGCCGAAGATTATCGCTTTCAAACATCAACTTTAATAGACTCAGGTGCTAACCCTAATAGCATCAATGAAGGATTAGTACCAACAAAATATTTTGACAAAACAACTAAAATCCTAAATACTGCAGATGGCAGTAGACTCTTTATTAATTATAAGTTATCCAATGCTTCTGTTTGTAATAATCAACAATGTATCAACACACCATTTATCATGATCAAAGGACTAAGCCAAGCTGTTATTCTTCGAGTCTCATTTCTTACATTACTATATCCCTTATCAATAGATCAAACAGGAATATCTTATAATTATCAAAATGTACCAATACACTTTGATTTTATTCATAAACCAAAATTAAAAGAAATCAATAATGTCAAAAGTCAATTACAAAATAAAGAAAAATTTCTTTGTACTTTAAAACAAGAAATTAAATATAAATATGTGGAAGAACAAATACAGAATCCTTTTATCAGACAAAAGATTCTATCCATTCAAAAATAAATAGAAACCTCTATCTGTAGTGAGCATCCCAATGCTTTTTGGGAAAGGAAAAAACATAGTATTAGTCTACCATACGAACCTGGATTTGATCCTTACTAAAGCTAGACCAATACAAATGAATACTACTTTATTAGACATGTGTAGAAAAGAAATTACTAACCTTCGAACAAAAAAGTTAATAAGACCAAGCGCATCACCATGGAGTTGTGCAGCTTTCTATGTCAATAAAAATACAGAAAAGGAACGAGGAGTTCCAAGATTAGTCATTAATTATAAACCTCTAAATAAAGTGTTACAATGGATTAGATATCCTATTCCCAATAAAAAGGATTTACTAGAAAGAGTAGCCAATACTTGTATATTTTCCAAATTTGACATGAAATCAGGATATTGGCAAATACAAATTCAAGAAAAAGATAAATATAAAACAACATTTAATGTACCTTTTGGACAATACGAATAGAATGTAATGCCATTTGGCCTAGAAAATGCTCCATCAGAATTTCAGAAAATAATGAATGATGTATTCAATGCTTACTATCAATTCATGATAGTTTATATCGATGATGTCTTAATCTTTTCTGAATCCATAGATAAACATATTAAACATATTAATAATTTTATTCATGCAGTCCAGAATGCTGGATTAGTTGTATCTGCAAGAAAGATTACTTTATTCAAAACAAATATTAAGTTTCTAGGACACAATATCCATCATGGCACTATTATTCCTATAGATCGATCCATACAATTTGCTGATAAATTTTCTGATTAAATACTAGATAAAAAAAAACTTCAAAGGTTCTTAGGATGCTTAAATTATGTTAGTGATTTTTATCCCAATCTTGCTATAGATGCTAAGCCTTTACATAATAGATTAAAAAAGAATCCTCCACCTTGGACGGATATTCATACCAAAGCAATCCAACTAATTAAACAAAAAGTCAAAACCCTTGTTTGCCTTTCTCTTCCTCATCCTACTGCTTTCAAAATAATTGAATGTGACGCCTCAGAATTGGGATTAGGGGGTATCCTCAAACAACGCATCGATGGTCATTAACAACTACTCAACTATACCTCTAAAGCTTGGAATCCAACTCAACAAAATTATTCTATGGTCAAAAAGGAATTACTTGCAATAGTCCATTGTGTTACCAAATTTCAAAATGATATTCTTAATCAACAGTTTCTTATTCGAACTGATTGCAAAGCCGCTAAAGATATTGTACAAAAAGATGTTCAAAACCTTGTTGCCAAACTAATATTTGCTAGATGGCAGGCTATACTTTCTGCCTTTGATTTCACTATTGAACACCTTCCCGGGTCTTCTATTTCCCTTCCTGATTTTTTAACCCGTGAATTTTTGCAGGGGGCAACAATGACGTCAACGACGATATACCACTATCACTTGCACTTCAGCTCTTTGCTGCTAATAATAATAATACTCTGTCCAATCCACCAACTCCCATGGGCACCCGTAGCAATTCCTCTCGCAATGAGAAACGCCCTTTGACAGTAATACCCTTTGAAGGTGAGAACCCGCCATTGGCAACTTTTTCACCTTCCATTTCTCCAGTTCACCAAATTACTTATGTAGACACTAATACATCCACTCCCGCCTATACTCCAGCTCAATCAAAACCAAACCAAAGGTCTAATATTCCTCACTCTGCATATATTGAATGAGCATATCTTATGGATATTACAATAGATGACCACCATACTAGTATGGACCCTATCAAACTTGCTCCATTATACCTTATAAACCATTTAAATCCAACCAATGGAGTCAAAACTCGTGAGTATTATGAAGCCATTCTTATGAAAACAGGATCCATCTTTGTTGTCCATTACGACCAGCAAAATACCAGAGTAATTGTATATTCAAATATACAGATCAAGAAATTGTTTTCTTATGATGAGTGGGGTTGCAATCCTGCTCAAGGCAAAAAATTACATAATCCTGATTTTTCATACAAATATTACAAGTATGTCGAGTACATAGAAGCATGGCATAAAATGTTTTATTACCAAAATCCAAACAACACTTATAGTTGGTATATTCAGTTTCGTCTACCTATTTTCGAAAGATTCCCCAACTGATATAAAAATTGGTTTTTAGTTTGGGGATCAATTACTGTAATTTTATCTTCTGCTTTCTAAAAAGTGCAGGAACAATTCGTTATATTCAATAATAGTGATGATAATATAGACAATCACCTATACTTTGTTGCATTATACCAACTCCCATGGATTATAAAATGGGAATATTCCATCTCTGTCAATAATACAGCCGACCATACTTATATCCCACGCCTGGAAAAAACCACCTCAGTAAAATGGTGGGACATCTTCAATATGGATCCCATAACCATAGTTCCCAAACGCATAGCTTCAAAAAAACCTATATATAACCCCAGTCCAAGTGGACATAATACAACCAATACTTCTTTTGACTTCCCCACATATTTAAGAAATATGCTCCAAACAAACCATCATGCTTCCAAAGAAACCTTGGAACAACAAATGAAGGAAATCTTTGCAGAAGCAAGAAGAAAGCAGGTCTCATCAGATGAGACCGTACAGTCATCACCAACTCACAACAATAGATACTTTCCCCTGAACGAAACAGACCTTGAAGAAGAAGATGATCCAAACGAATTCAGTCAAAGACCATGACTCATTGCTGCCACTCACTCATATTACTGTGTAAAGATACTCTGTTCCGACATACGACAAACCACGATTGTGCCAAGATGCTCTCCACCAATAAACGACAAACCAAGGCTGTGACAAAAAGCTCTCCACCGACATAAAAAGACAAAAGAAGACTATTCAAGGATAGCATCACTGTAGCACCGACATAAAAGACAAAGTTGCATGCTATTCACGGATGCCTTTTTGTCCATATGTGCCGACAAAGACAAAAGGCTTTTTCACCTTTTCTTTTCCATTTTGTTTTCTTTCGCCGATAGCATCTACTTTCTGTCACATCCTTTTTTCTTTATACGTCTTGTCATCCTTCCTTAGAAATTGTTGATTAAGAAATTGTTGATTGAGAACTGACTGCAAAGCAGCCAAGGACATTCTGCAAAAAGATGTTCAAAATTTAATTCTAAACAAATATTTGCTCGCTGGCAGGCTATCCTGTCCGCCTTCGATTTTCAAATAGAACACCTTCCCGGGACTTCCAATTCTCTTCCTGATTTTCTCACCCGTGAATTTTAGCAGGGGGCAACACTGACGCCAACGACGAAGAATCACCACTGTCCTTGGCCCTACAGCTTTTCGAAGCCAATAAAAATAATAATATTACATTTTCAGCTTCACCTAACTCTATGGGTTCTCGTGGCAATTCTCGCAACGATAAACGCCCAATGAATATAATACCATTCGAATGTGACTTTCCGCCTTTGGCAACCCTTTCACCTTCAAATTCTCCTATACATCAGATAACCTACCCCGAAGCTCATACCTCAAATCCTATATGTACTCCAGCCCAATCAAAATCCACTTCAAGACCTACTATGCCCAAGTCCTCATATATTGAAAGAGCCTATTTGATGGACATCACTATTGATGAACATCATATCAATACAGACCCCATTAAACTTGCACCTTTATATTTGATCAACCATCTAAACCCAACCAATGGGGTTAAAACCCGAGAATATTATGAGGCTATCCTTATGGAAACAGGGTCCATCTCTGTTGTCCATTATTACCAGCAGAACACTCGAGTAATTGTTTACTCAAAAATCCAAATAAAGAAACTACTTTCTTATGATGAGTGGGGTAACAATCCCGCTCAAGGCAAGAAATTACACAACCCATATTTCTCATACAAATATTACAAATATGCCGAGTATATTGAAACCTGGCATAAATTCTTTTACTACCAAAATCCAAACAATACTCATAGCTGGTACATCTAGTTCCGGTTACCTGTTTTTGAAAGATTCCCCACATGGTTTAAAAACTGGTTTTTAGTATGGGGATCAACATCTTCAATTTTACTTCCTGCTTTCAAAACAGTGCAGAAACAATTCGTACAATACAACAATATTGATAATACTATTGACACTCACCTTTACTTTATGGCATTATACTAAATCTCATGGATCATGAAATGGGAATATACTATCTCTGTCAATAATACGGCTGACCATACTTATATTCCTAGATTGGGCAAAACCATCTCAGTCAAATGGTGGGACATATTTAACATGGATCCCACAACCATCACTCCTAAAAGAATACCCCAGAAAACACCTATACATCAACCAAGCCCAAATACAGCCAATACCTCTTTTGATTTCCCTACATATTTGAGAAACATGCTCCAATCCAATCCCAATGCTTCAAAAGAAATGTTAGAGCAACAAATGAAAGAAATATTTGCTGAGGCAGGACGAAAACCAGTGTCCTCAGAAGAAACTGTCCAGTCCTCCCCACTACACACCAATAGATACTTACAACTCAGTGAAGCAGATTCAGAAGAGGAAACCGATCCGGAAGAAGAAGATCCAGATGAATGTAGTCAAAGGTCATAAGCTTCACAATAGACAAAGCCCCACCAACAAAGCTCCAGAAAAGACAAAGCTCCACCGACAGAAAAAACAAAAAAGACTATTCCATGATGCTGTTCACTGTGCCCACTTCTATAAACGACAAGAAAGGCACTGTACATAAAGTGATCACTGTACATAAAGTGATCGCTGTAGCCACTTCCCCGACAACCGTCACTATGCAAGATGCTGCTACTGTAGCCACTGCATAAGAAACAAGAAAATTTACTGTACAAAGATGCTTTTTAAAGCATCCTTTTCTTTTATTTTTTGTCCTCTTTTATTTTTTGTTTGATTCTCTCCCTTTTAGTCTTGTCACCTTTCCCTCCTTTGCTTCGTTTCAAAGTAACCTCGCCTATATAAGGAGGCTCTCTCTTCTCTAATCGGCAGGTCGCTCAGTTCTCTCTTCTTTAAATCCCGAGGTTGCTACTCGACACCCTAGCTTAATCCCCATCAGAGATCTCAACTCTCTGAGTTCTGAACCTCTCTTCTAAGCACCACTTCCTCTGCTCCGCCTCTTCACTTCATTCATCTCTTCCTCTTCTCTATTACCTTTCTCTCTCTGGAGATACTGCATCATCCTCGTCATCAAGCTATCTTGACCTCATAGCTTCATAGCTTCATATCTATTCACCTACCAGGTTCTCTCTCCTCTTTTATTTTATATCAGCATGTGTGATTGCAATATAAATTCTCTGCCTTCCTCTTGCCCTCAACACTGGAAACTCTTTTCCAGTTATTGCATATGCACACAGTAAGTGTATTGATTTCAAGTTAAATTTCTCCTGTAATCTTTTTTCAATTCAACCTGTAATCCTGTAAACTGTTTGAAATAGTATGATTTATCTGTCTGTAAGACTTTACTATTGTCTAATACAATCTCAGTTTGCATAAATGATTGTTAACAAATATTATACAGTTCAAAATATTATTTAGTGTAAAAATAGGAGATTTCAACCACACACAGTGGTTAGTCATTGATATATCAGTAATACCTTTTATTTGCATAATTCTATTATGTCTCAATTTTTACAAAATTTTACAAGAAATAGTCAAATATAATAGCATGATATTCACATACTTACTCTAAACAATACCATAAGATTTTACTGTAGATCTTGGCGCGTTGTGGTATCAGAGCCAAACAGTAAAATTGTTAGAGTTAAACGTTACAAGATTACTGTAGAAACCCACTTAAATTTACATCTAAGAAACTTGGTTCGAGAGTTAAGGCAAGAGACGAAAGGACAAGTCTATGCAAAGTACCAGCCAAGGCCAGGAAGAGCCGCTTAGGGGAACACGCTGGACCCTTGATCGTCCAGATTGTCATTATCCGCAACCTACAGATGGCAAATTTAATTAGGAATCTTAAAAGTAATCATGCAACTACATCTCAAACACTAGGAGTTAAAAATAAGGAACATATTATTATCAATGATATTGAGGATCACATTCAAAATTGGAATATACCCAAAATACCAATAACATATATTTATCAAAAAGGATCATTCAAATTCAAACAAAGTTATGCTATAAAGACAGTAGAAGAAAGTTTGTCTGTAACTCAAAATCAATAAGACTTTCAACTACTATCAAGAAAAATTATTGAAAAACATAAAGAAAATAGTTATAAATATTTACATATTGGGCTTATTCAAATAGCCATTAAACCTTTAACCTGACTAGGGTTAAACACTTCTGTGCTTGTATGCCTAAGAGATACAAGACACAATAACTTCACAGATTCACTCCTAGGAATGGTTGAATCCAGCCTATGTAGTGGACCCACATATTTTAACTGTTTTTCAAATTTTTCGGTTTCTTTAACAGATCCAAATATCTTAGATATCCTATCAATAAATTTGAAAACTCATGGATTTAATATGACTCATGGTTCTCAAAATTTAGCAATAGTATACAAAATATATTATAAAGTAATGAATACTCTTTGTCCTAATATTATGCGAATGGATAAAAAAGACCAGACCATATTATTTCAAACAAATATGGAAAAATCACATACAATTATATGTAAAACAATTAATTGGTCAGATATTATTCTACCTCAGTCTTGGGCACTACAACATGCAAACCAACCCCAAGAAGTACCTAGAAATAATATTCCAAACCAAATAATTGAACATTCAGATGGAAATATTGAAATAAAATTTCAACAATCTAAAATCAAAGATGACATAGATATTAACAGGAAAAGAAATAAAAAAACATTCACACCTGCTAGAAAATCCTGTCATACTCCTGATGTTATCATACTTCCTCCTCCTCCTTCTTCCCAACCAACACCATCTTCTGACTTCCATTTACAAGGAGTAAGAAGAACAGTCAATCATATAATTCTTCCTACATACACTCCTGAACCAAGTATAGAAGAATTCCAAATACTTACATTACAAGTAGAAGATGATATAGAAGAAGAAATAGATATTCATAATACATATACAGATGAATATATAGCAGCTTATTTAGCCGCTAAAATAGAAAGAAAAAGGAAAAAAATTAATATTAACTATCTCAGACAAGATTATCTTTCTGAAGAAAACAAACAAATTCGAAATTGGTATCTTCAAACATTCCAGCCAAGATTAATAGAACTAATGGATGCAAAATACAATAAATTTCTCAAAAAAGGAAGAGAAACAAAATGATTTTTTATCTGGTTAAAAGAAATATGTATTCACTATAATATTAATATTCCCTCATTTGATACTATCCAAACTCTAGAAGAAAAAACCTATATCAGTACTGATGGTACAACCACTGCTAGTACATATCCTCCTGAAAAAAGTATAATACTAAAAGGAGTAACTCTATCAACCAAAGGAGAACCACCTCAATCATTATATGATATAATTGCAACACCATATAAAGTTTTACCCAAGGAATTAGGAAAAAAACAAGAATTGATTCCTCATATTGTAGAACAAAATAATTATACAAATTTATATATGCAGTCTTTAGGAAGACAAGCAGAAAGAATAGAAAGACTAGTTTCAAAGAAAGTAACACCTTCCCTTCCTAAAGCAGTCTTGTTTAAACCACCTCTAGAATTGAATAAGAATAAATTTCATATTGGAGAAAATAATAAAACCCTAATGGACCAGTTAATAGCTAAATTATCCCAATTAGATATAAAAGGCATTTCTTCACCCAAAATTAGTATTCCTACACCAATTATACCTAGCCCACTATCTGAATCTTCAGATAAAGGAAAAACCAAAATACCAGAGCATGAAACAATGATGCTCCAAGAAGAACCTATCATAGAAGATACTTTACAAAACCAAGAAAATGCTTTCATGGACACAACACCTATTGATCTGAATAGAATAGCTTATGGAAAAAATTGGAAACCTATTACAGCCTTACCATATCATAAAAAACCCACACCTGTTGACATTCAACTTGAAGAAGGTGCTATATAACAAGTTGTGTCATATTCAGGGAGATTAATAGTCAATTGGAAAATAGATGGTTTATCAGAATTAAAAATACTAGATGTCATGAGACATATGACAATGTTTGCTTCTGCAAACAAAATGGCAGGCAACCCAAATCAAGAAGTTGCCAAGGCAATAGTTAACGGGTTCACTGGCTGGTTAAGGGGCTGGTGGGATTTTTATGTAGATGATAAAACTAAAAACAGAATCCTTACCAATACAAGACAGTGGACAGCCAGAAATGAACAAAATCAAGAAATAATTTATACTGAAAGTGATGTCGTTAACACCTTAATATTTACCATTACACTCCATTTCGTAGGAAGCACAACATTATTAGCAGCCAGATCAGAAGATCTGCTCTCCAATCTTCGCTGTCTTACCTTATCTCATTATAAATAATACAAAGATGTATTTTTCTCACGATTATTAATACGAGAAGACTGTCAATTAGACCACTGGAAAGAAAAATTCATAGCCGGACTACCATATTTATTTGCTGAAAAAGTCAAAGATAGACTAAGAAAGAAACATAATGGAATCATAGTCTATTCAACTTATACACTAGGAGAACTCTCAGCAAAAATATGTGCTGAAGGCCTAGCCTTATGTACAGATATGAAACTCAAAAAACAATTGGATAAACAACAAATTACCAAGAGAAAAGAACTTGGTAACTTTTGTGAACAATTTGGATATTATCTTGATAGAAAAAATATGCCTGAAAAATTATATATATAAAAAAAAAAATATAAGAAAGACAAGTATAAATCCAAAACCAATAAAGTACATAAACAATACAAAAAATCTAAAAGAAAATTCATAAATAAATTCTCTCCAAATACAAAGAATAAAAAGAAACTTTCAGTATGTTATAAATGTGGAAAGGTTGGTCATTATAAACATCAATGTAAATTAAAAAAGAAAATAGAATCATTACATTTAGATGATACAATTAAATCAAAATTATATAATATAATTAATTATGATTCTACATCTTCCAATTCCACTGAATCACATATAGAAAATATTCAGGATGATGATCTTTTATGGGCTGAATCATCTGATTCTTCAAATTCTTCATCAAATACAGAATCATCCAATTCAATGAAAGATAATAGTTGTAGTTATCCTATACCTACACATAATCTTCATACACTCACCCAGGAAGATAATTTAATATTAGATATTATTGACAAAATTACAGATCCAGAAGAAAAAAGATATGTACTCATAAAATTTATTACATTAACAAAAACAAAAGCAATAACACCGCCAATAAGTAAATCACCTGATGAATACAATTTTGCTTCAATTATGAAAAGAGTCAGTGAACAACATACTTCTCAACAAAAAGAACCTTCAATTTCAGACTTAAAGCAAGAAATAAAGAAATAAAAAAAGAAGTATATCAATTAAAAAATAGAGTTAAAACTTTAGAATTACAACAATTATCTCAACCAGAAACTGATACAGATGAAATAGAATTTGATCAACTTATGCGATATGAGCCAAATCCACCAGAAGATATACCAGAAACTTCAGAAGCTAAACCTCATCTAGTAACCATTCCTTCTGTTAATTTAATAGATAAAATTATGATTCAAAAATGGTTTGTTCAAATCAAAATAGTTGTAGCAAAAGATTATAGTTTCGAAACCGCAACGTTAATAGATTCAGGGGCTGACCTTAATTGCATCAATGAAGGCCTAGTACTTTCCAAATATTTTGATAAAACAACTCAAATATTAAATACAGCAGATGGCAATAGACTATTTATCAATTATAAATTATCTAATGCTTATGTCTGTAACAATCATCAATGTCTTAATACACCATTTATTATGGTCAAAAGACTAAGCCAAGCAGTTATACTTGGAGTCCCATTTCTTACACTTCTATATCCTTTATCAATAGATCAAACAGGAATATCTTCAAACTATCAAAATGTACCAATACATTTTGACTTTATTCATAAACCAAAGTTAAAGGAGATTAATAATGTTAAAGATCAATTACAGAATAAAGAAAGATTTCTTTGTACTCTAAAACAAGAGCTTAAATATAAGCATATAGAAGAACAAATACAAAATCCTTTGATCCAACAAAAGATTCAATCAATACAACAACAAATAGAAACTTCTATATGCAGTGAGCATCCCAATGCTTTTTGGGAAAGGAAAAAACATAGTATTTCTTTACCGTATGAACAAGGATTTGATGAAAAACAAATACCTACAAAAACTAGACCAATACAAATGAATACTACCTTACTAGAAATGTGTCGTAAAGAAATCAGTGATCTCCAATCAAAGAACTTAATACGACCAAACTCCTCACCTTGGAGCTGTACAGCTTTTTATGTAAATAAAAATGCTGAAAAAGAAAGAGGGGTTCCTAGATTAGTTATAAATTATAAACCTCTTAATAAAGTCTTAAGATGGAATCGCTATCCTATCCCAAATAAAAAAGATTTATTAGAAAGAGTCGCAAATGCTTGTATCTTTTCTAAATTCGATATGAAGTCTGGATATTGGCAGATACAAATACAAGAACAAGATAAATACAAAACAGTATTTAATGTACCATTTGGTCAGTATGAATGGAATGTAATGCCATTCGGTTTAAAAAATGCGCCATCAGAGATTCAAAAAATAATGAATGATGTTTTTAATGCTTATTACCAATTCATGATAGTATATATTGATGATGTTTTAATTTTCTCTGAATCTATAGATCAACATATCAAACATATTACTACTTTTCTTCATGCAATCCAGAATGTTGGATTAGTAGTGTCCGCTAAAAAGATTACCTTATTTAAAACCAATATTCGATTTTTAGGACATGATAAATCATGGCACTATTATTCCAATAGATAGATCTATACAATTTGCTGATAAATTTCCTGATCAAATACTTGACAAAAAAGAACTCCAACGATTCTTAGGATGTTTAAATTATGTTAGTGATTTTTATCCTAATTTGGCTATTGATGCTAAACCTTTACATGATAGACTCAAAAAGAATCCTCCACCATGGACAACTATCCATACCCATGCAGTCCAAATAATCAAACAAAAGGGAAAAACCCTTGTTTGCCTTTCCCTTCCTCATCCTACTGCTTTCAAAATTATAGAATGCGATGCTTCGGATATAGGCTTGGGTGGTATTCTCAAGCAACGTATTGATACCCAAGAACAATTACTCAGGTATACTTCTAAAGCCTAGAATCCAACCTAGAAAAACTATTCCATGGTTAAAAAAAAATTATTAGCCATTGTTCATTGTGTTACCAAATTCCAAAATGATATTCACATACTTACTCTAAACAATACCATAAGATTTTACTGTAGATCTTGGCGCGTT
>NW_006494916.1:521500-544476 GCF_000471905.2 Amborella trichopoda | reverse complement strand
AAACTACCACCCATATAAGATTGCCTACAATCCCACAAAAATAGGAAAGTTCTAATAACATTGAGTTAGATAATGAAACAAAAAGTATTTGAAAATGGCTTCACGTATCTATCATTCTCCCACTTGAAAACATTTTTTCATTCTGAATAGTCCGCACCAAGAAATTATTGCCCACCAGTTACTAATCATCAAGTAACCATAAGTCCCAAGGAAGTCTTGCATTAAGTGAATTTCCCTTTCCCTATGAGCTTAGTCAACATATCCGTTCGATTGTTATCAGTATGAATTTTTTGCAATAAAATTTTGTCATCTTTTACCACATCATAAATAAAGTGATATTGAACATCAATATGTTTAGTCATGTCATGGAAGGCTAGATTCCTTGCTAAAAACAAGGTACTCTGATTATTATAATGAAACGGTATACCTTCTTGTATAACTAAGAATTCATCAAGTAACCTGTTTAGCCAAATTGCTTCTTTAGATACATGAGTAATTAACATATACTCAGCCTCTGTAGAAGACAAAGCTACCCTAGATTGCAATAGTGATAACCAACTGATTGCACCACCTCCCAAAGAAAAAAATACTTTGTAGTAGACATTCTTTTATCCAAGTCACCTGCAAAATCTACATCAACATAACCAATGACTTTCAAATCCATTCCACTGTAACAAATACTAACATTATAAGTTCCCTTCAAATAGTGAAGGATCCACTTCACAGCAATCAAGTGATCATGGCCAGGAGTCATTTATCTGCACACAACTTCCACTGCTTCTGCTAAGGCTAGTGCTAACCATAGCAAACATGAGGCTCCCTATAACAAATACCAATATTGTAAGTTCCCTTCAAATACCGTAGGATCCACTTCATAATTGATCATGGCCAGATTTGCCATATATTTGCTCACAACTCCCACTATTTATGCTATGTCAACTTTGGTGCTAACCATAACAACTATGACGCTCCCTACGGCTGATGAATATGATATTCAAGATATCTATGTCTTCTCTACTTCGATGCTAAAAC
The DNA here is from genome assembly GCF_000471905.2 of Amborella trichopoda. The sequence continues at coordinate 543,444 of NW_006494916.1, read as the reverse complement.
ATTATTTCAAAGACAACTGTAATATTTTGTTTTTATTTTTTTATTTTTTTGCTTATTTAATTTTTATTTTCTTATGTGGGGCAAGGCATATGTGGTCATCATATAATCCCATCAATTTAGACCACTTTGTAGCCCAATATATGTCATCAGTAGAAACCATATCAAAGAACTAAGTGGGCCATCCCAAGGAGAAAACAAGCTCTGCCATCAGTAAGTGCATATTGTAGCAAAAGTCAAGAGAATATAAACCCTTAAGAGTAATGGTGATGAAGCCCTTAAAGGTCTGACTAAGTTCTAGGGCATTTGATAGAACAAAACAGCAGAACAATATTCATATAGCAGACCCAAATAGTTGGGATAAAGCTTGGATGATGATAAATATGAAGCCCCTAAGGATATAACAAGACAAGGGAAAGTTTACTATGTCGTCCAATGGGGTTATCATATCTAAGTAATCAATTCTAATGAAAAGGAATACATGGCCATTAGATTAGGACATAAGTGAATCAAATGATGGGGCCCACCCCTTCTTCAGGACTATCTTCTTGTGGACAATGATAACCAAATTTCCATAGCCTTTAGGATCATAGATCTCAATAACCCACAATAGACTACATGCATGTGGGGCATTAATGCTTTAGAGTTTGTACTCGGGTTAAATCTTTGCCAGGGTCTTGAGGTCAAGTTAAAACAGCTCAGCCAAGTCGGACAGCCCAATTCAACGAGTCTTATAAAAAACGAATAAGAATCATAAACACAAGTTAGACTCACCCTATCACTAGAGTTATACATCTGCAGGCACCCTAACAGGTCTGAGTGACCCAGGTGAGTCCATGCCCATGTCGATACTCTTTTGAGCATTGGGGAGTACTGTACTTGCATACAGTATTAACCCTCAGTAGGTGCCTAGATTTTGATTATTTTTCTCACCAAAGCTCAAAGTAAGCACGCCACTTAAAGAAGTATTTCCAACAATTTGAGAGGGTTTGAGGGTTGGGGCTCGGGGCTTGCTCATGCTTAATTTATCTGAGCATAGCAAGCGCATCTAATGAAGATTACCTTTAGGGTTTAAGGGTTGGGGCTTGGGGCTTGCTCATGCCTATTGATCCGAGCATAGCATGCACATCTAATGAAGATTATCTTTATGTTGAATAGTGGAATACAATAAGTTCCAACATCTAATAAAGATTATCTTTATGTTGAATTGTGGAATTCAATAAGTTCCAATATCTAATGAACATTATCTTTATGTTGAATTGTGGAATTCAACAAGTTCCAAATTCCAAATCATTTGTTTCTACATAGGATTTTCAAGGAAACAATTGGAGTCTCTTTCATCATCGTCAGAGCCTTATCCCAACTATTTAGAGTTATCTATACGAATCTTGTTCTGTCATTCTACTCTATTAAGGGTCATATCTACAATCATGACCTTAAATCACCATATATCTTCTCACAACTTTCATCCATGTCCTTTTGGGCCTTCCTCTTGCCTTTTTAGAGCAAATTGAATCTCTTTGTTTCGAACAAGATACTATATACAAGAAAAGAAATACCAATAACAATATACACCATATGAAATTACACGCAGTTTACAACTCTTTATCATCAATTTGGTAACAAGTACGCCATGACAGAGATCAACCATTTTATATTTTAAACTAGATTGGAAGACAATAGTTTGAAGGACAGGGCTCATGGTTTCAAACCTCCAGGTCTCTCTCTCTCTCTTTCTCAGACAATCACACACATTTTAACTAACACTTCTCTCTTTCTCAGACACATATTTTTAACTAACACTTGAATTGGTTTTATGAGATGTGGCAGGATAAAAGAATGGATGTGGCATGATAAAAGAATGGGTTCCAAATAACAGCACAAGAAAATCTCAAACTCTTTAGATCTGGATCATTTGTTGTGCGCGGAAGCTCTAAACCCGATAGGCTAATATTTGGCAAATAAAGTATGAGAAATAAAACCTGAAACACATAACTACAAGAACACAAGTTTTACATGGTTCACCCTAGAAGGGCTGCATTCATGTACACGACAAACTGAAATCCACTATACCAATGAAAATTACATCAAAGATTTTGGAACAAACCTCAACAAAAACACAGTCGAGCAAATCTTTTTAAACCACTCTCCTTTCTTTCTCTTGACTTCTGGCAACTATTACCGACAACACCAGATAGAGATGCAAGAGCAATGAGGAACTGACTTTCTCTCTAACTAAAAGAAGAAGTAATCTAAAATCTCTATGAGAGCCGCTTCTCTATAAGAAACCAACATCTCATTTTGTAAGAGTCTTCAAGAGGCACCCTCAATGTTTCTCTTCATAAGAAGCTATCTTCTCTAAGAGGAAATTGCATCTCATGCACAAGAGACTTTGCCTCCCTCTCTCTCTAGATGAGCCACCATTCCTATATGGTGACTCAAATTAGGTACACAAATTCTCTATACTTTCATCCCATATGTATAAGATTAGAAGTCCACACTAAATAGGAAACTTCTATAGATGTTACATATATCTCAAAAGACCAAGAGATATATTCAAGAGTCCTAATCTTTTTTGGATTTCTACTTCTCTTAATAAACTTATCAAATATCAATATCAATCTCACATAATAAGGAAATATCTCAATGCCACATAATATGAGATTTCCTTATGAGGGTGATTTTGGATGGACCGAAGTCCAACAATCTCCACCTTGATATCAAAATCACTTGTTCACCATGCCAACATCCATTAGATAGCTTCATAAGTTCATCATCTTTTGCCAAATAATTTTATTCACCATTTTTGCTGAAAAATAATGTTTGCCATCAAATTTCTCTACCTCAAATTTTGCATTCGAAATTTTTACCGTCATACTGAAAACCCCAAACCAGGCTCTGATACCACTTATTGTGCGCAAAAGCTCTAAACCCGATAGTTTAATATTTGGCAAATAAAGTATGAGACATAAAACATGAAATACATAACTACAAGAACACAAGTTTTACATGGTTCACCTTAGAAGGGCTACATCCACGGGCACGACAAACTAAAATCCATTATACCAATGAAAGTTATATCAAAGATTTTGAAACAAACCTCGACAAAAACAGAGTCGAGCAAACCCTTTTAAACCACTCTCCCTTCTTTCTCTTTACTTTTGGCAACCATTACCAACAACACTAGATAGAGATGTGAGAGCAATGAGGAACTGACTTTCTCTCTAACTAAAAGGGGAAACGACCCAAAATCTCTATGAGAACCGCTTCTCTACAAAAAACCAGCGTCTAACTCTGCAGGAGTCTTCAGGAGGCACCATCAATATTTATCTTCATAGGAAGCTCTATTTTCTAAGAAGAAATTGCATCTTATGCATAGAAGACCATGCCTCCCTTTCTCTCTAGAGGAACTACCATTCTCATATGGTGACCCAAATTGGACACACAAATTCTCTGCACTTTCATTCAATATATATAAGATTAGAAGTCTACACTAAATATAAAACTTTTTATAGATGTTCCGTATATCTCAAAAGACCAAGAGATATCTCTAAGATTCTTAATCTTTTTTGAATTTTTATTTTTATTTCAATCCCACATAATATGAGATTTCCTTATGATGATGATTTTGGATAGCACCAAATCTAACATCATCCACAGCAAGGTCCCTTAAGGAACATGGCAATTATCCTCATGCTGATGCATCAATTTACCATGTCAATTTGCTAAAACATCTAACAGGCAGTCACGAAATGGATCCCATCACTGCGATGTCCTTTGCTTATTGGACACACCCACATTAACATATTTTGGCCTAGCACCTAGGTATATGATACACGAAGCACAATCAAAATGAATGAATAGCATCCATAACAAAAACCATAACTGCAAAGAATGCAAAAAAGAAACTTATAAATACCAAGTTGAGATTCTTGCAAACACTAAGGAGGTAGATTTGCCAACCCAAAAGATGGTCAATCACCAAGCACAATGAAATTACGATTACCCCACAAAATACCTGACAAAAAATTGCGCATTGAGAAAAACAATAAACACAACTTAACAACATCTGAAAAACGCTACCTTTCTGCTCCAGATCACCTTGTCATTTTCATGAATCTCAAGAACAAAACCCAAGCTACTGGGTCTTAACATCCTCTTTTTAAAGTTCGAACTAAGTTATTTTGTCATAGATTAATTAATGACTAATCATTGCTTATTTTTTGTTTCTTACTTGCACTTTTCGTGCATTTTATGATTTATCTTCAGTTCTATATAACATGTATTTGTTGGGTGAGTGTGGCCATTAAAGACCTATGAGTGCTTGTAAAAGAATTATATAGTGGAACATAAACTCAGTGGGAGATGTTTGCTGATACTGGACTGTGCTTAACATGCTAGGTCAATCTGGTTGGGAAAAACCCATGTTACTTGGGCATAAAGAAACAAACCGATGACGGTTAAATGGGTTATCCCTTGATGAAGTCGGAGTATTCCCAGAAGAGTGAGTCGGGGGATTGTGTGACTCTTGTGTGTAATGAAGGACTTTAGAGACGGGGCCAATGCCTCATCATTTGTTCCATCACACGGCATGCACATTGATAGCCATTTTTGGGAAAGTAAACCACATTTCACGGTGAAACATGTATATGTGTAAGAGATACCCCATGTGCACCATCAAGCAATGGATTGCATCAGGTCAATATGACATTAGTTTCGTCGCCAAAAGGGGACCTGAAATCCATACATTGGGACTACGACCCTTTACCTATTGGCTAGATTTTGGTGGCCCACTAATGATCCCTTGCATGGACTGTGGGTCATGGGCAACGCTAGGTTGGTTTGAGAAAGCATGTGTACTTCGTAGTTTGCAGTTGGACATGGAGTGCCCTAATGGATATTTACTCTAGACCATATGGATCATTTTTCCACTAAAGTATATAATTTAGTTTATTTTAATAATATATCATTTTTAGAATTGTTATTTGAACTTTTTTGAATCTCTGAATATTTTATTTATCAAATTTGGATTTACAAAAAACATATATATTCATTTTATAATAATTTTAAATATTCTAATAATGATTTTATATTTTTCTAAAAATAAATAATAATATAATTGCATGGGAGGTCTAATAGGACTTTTGAGCCCACCATAGCAAATTGGGTGGGGCCTATTATGTGCCACAATGGGTGGCACGCCCCACCTAGGACACTTTCTATTTTTTGTAATCAAGCTCTAAAGCTTGAGCGATAAGTTTATATTGTTTTAAGAAAAAATAAGCTTTGAAGAAATTTTGAATGATATTTTGATATGTATGAGAAGGCTTATGTATAAAATAAGAAAGGATAGTATTATCATATATTAAATTTTATTTAAATTAATTGATGAGAAAATGGTTTAGGAAGTGAGGGATAATGGTTCTAGCACTTGAATAAATATGAATGTAAATCAAATAGGAGTGTTATTTACATGTACATATATGTAAACACATACTATGATGTGGATTGATCAATATCAATCCCATATTTTGATAAATGGATAGTACGGTAGAAAGATTCATATAGCTCTTTTTACTGTACTATCTTCGCTATCCATATTCCACTGATTCAATGTAATCCATTCATTGAAGACTTTCTGGTCGATATATGGAATAGAGAGCTTATATCTTTCACCCCACAAGTCACCCAAGATCAATGCTGCATATTCAATCTCACATAAGTGGCAAGCTTAAGTAAAATATTAGAAAACCCTAAATTTGTTCAAGCACTATAAAAAGGTGAATACCATACCTAAATCTCTACACCATATCTCTTACACCTAAAATCTCTCTTCTCTCTCCCATATACAATAAGAGAGACATACCCCTAGTAGAGGAATTCTTTGTGTCTCTCTTACGAAAATTAGGAGGCACACCCCACCAAGAAATAAACTTTTCTCTCATCTTGGAAACTCTCTCTCCTCCCAAAAAAAACCCTAAAGGGGCAAGCCTCACTCTATCTCTCTCATAGTTGCTCTCTTGTCTCCCATCATCTCTCATCTCACAATAGGGCTCAGTATATAAGGTGTGGTAGAAAGAGAAAAGTATATAGGGTGTGAAAGAAAGAGAAGCATCTCTCTCAAACTAGGTTATCAAGGACGGTTCACCTAACTATTGAATTTATGATCAAAGAAGTTCGTGTTCCATTATTGTGTCTTGTCTAAACGTGTTTTTCCGGTTGAGATTGAAAGTTGACCATTAGATCCCACGCCATCAAAAGGTGGTGACTCAGTGTGGGATATAAGAAGCCCAGTTGAGGTACTGTCCGACACCTTCTTTTGTTTCTTGCTTATTTGTTTATTGTTTTCTTCATTCCCAAGCCTAGGTTGCATCTTTTTTTTATTAATGAAAATCATTATTTTGAATGGCTTCAAGTTTTTGAGATCTTATTGTATTCTTTTATTTTATTTTATTTGAAGTTATTATATTGTAAAAGGACTACTTATGAGTGATATAAGCCGTGAAAAAAAGAAAAATAATTGAAAAAAAGAAAAGAAAAAAAGTATTATATACTCCGACCAGATCACATGAGTCCTTCTTTCAATATTGTGATATATTAAGAAGACCGAGTTGAATTCAAGTCCCAAACTTCGTAACCTTTATTGTGGAGTTCAGAATGTCTAGTACAATTAAGTTTTTTAATTCATTTCAAGTAATAAAGAAGATTTTGGTTATTTATAGACTTTAAATCTTGAATAAGACTCATGAATTATTCACGTGACTACCATTTCTTTTCTCCTCTTTCCGTACACAATATTCTCTAAAAGGGACCCAAGCACTTCAGTTATCTTCAATACCTCACCTCCATTGCCAACAGAAACTTGCTTAGTATAGAAGAATGACAAATATCTAGAAAATTAAAATAAATACGTCACAGTTTTATGAATATGTAACATCGTCATACATGGTGTAACCTAATACTTTCTGAAATTTATTTCAGAATGTGAGAGAGATAATGAACTGAAGATAAGACACCCATGATCTCATTCCTGCAATATCTTAGTATCTCAGTATATCTACATGGCCTCATTGTATACCTAATTTTCTCTTTGGTCCTTTTTCTTTTTCATTATACCATTGCTTCAAATCACATTTTTATGAAATTCTTTTCTAGAAATCCATATACATGTCTATGTGTGTGTTCAAACTCACTGTTGAACAAGGATGAATTTTTTCTTCCGAATGCATGAAAAGTTACTTACATAAAAGCAAATTATTTTTACAACTTTTAAGTCAGCCTAATTGCAAATGAAGGCCATTCGATTATGTAACAGGGAATATGTACTTGCTATGCCAGAATACAAGACAAAAGACAACGAAAGGCGTATAGTTTCCATGACGCACACAGTTATTTATCCAGATAATGTGATGGTCCTGTATGCAACATGTCACGGTTATAGATAAATGAAAAATTTTATTAAGAGAAATGGAAAGGAAGAGGTACCCAATAAAATATTCTACATAGCCTATCCAGAAATCTACATAAATTTTTAAAACTAGAATGACTAATCTCATGAAAAGAAATGGGAAAAATTCTGGAAATATAAAAATGTCAGACCATTCTCAGCACAAACGTCTTAATAAAAAGGAAAAATTGCATATACAACCCTAATTTCTCATATTATTTCATGATAGACCCTTTTTCCGTTTTTCTTTCGAGCGGCATATAAAAATCTTTAAGGATTTCACTGTACCCCCTCATCTCTTATCTCTCTTTTTTATTAACTTTTGAACATAAAAATTAGCTCCAAAAAATCGTTTTATACCATTTTATCCCAAGAACTTTTTTAACCCTCTTTTTCTCTTTCCATCCATTAACAAAATTTTTGGGTTGAAATGGTATAAAAAGATTTGTTGGACCTAATTTTATGATCAAAAGTTAATTAAAAAAAGAGATAAGATATGAGGGGCGATGGTGAAATCTTTAGAAGTTTTCTTATGCCGCTTGAAAGAAAAACGGAAAGAAAGTCTACCATGAAATAATATGAGAAATTAGGATTCTATACGAAATATTCCCTAATAAAAATCCATTTTTATTAAGACAAAGGGAAAGGAAGACGCACATAATAAAAAATTATATAGAAAAATATTCTATAGAACTAGAGTAACCAATCTCAAGAAAAGAAATCAGAAATATCCGGAAATATAAAGATGTCACAGACCATTCCCAGCGCACACCTCCTGCAGTGGTTGCATCATTTCTCACAATACCTTTTATGTGTACCCTGTCGACATTAAGTGTAAATTTCAGCCTTGGACGTGCATAAAATCTCAGAAGTACGATAGAAAAAAAGGCTCCAGTGATGTAAAAATGGACTACCATACATCAAAACATATTATTTAAAGCTTAAAAACATGATACAAGAGTGATTGAGGATCACTATACAAGAAAAAGATCCATCTAGATTAGGAGAACTGAGAGTCTGAGCTAATTGATTAAATCACAGACCATGGCTAAATACGTGAAGTTCCAAGTCATTCAGTAGTCCATTCATATGATATTTTCAGCAGGAAATTCGTGATATGGTACAAGTTCAACCATTCAAGCTGAATGAAATCTCTGTGATTTCTTTGAGGGCTGCTTTTCACAGGGAAGCCCACCTGTGCAAGAGTGTTAGGTAAGTAGGAATTAACCCAAATTTGAAGGACATTAAGATATGGAATGTGCTGCAACCTTAGAATTGAAAGAACGTTTACGGCATGCTCCTGCAGGAGCACATGTAAACTTACTTCTCCATGCGAAAGAGTTACTTAGGACGACTACTTCGATCTGAAATTTTGGGATCCCCAATATTTTTGAGATCCTTTTTCCTTTTTAAGGTCCTTTTTCCTTTTTAAGGTCGGTCAGAGTGTCCAAAAAACGCAGGGGCCCGCCTAGGCATTTTCGTGCCTGGCTGCCGCTCGCCTAGGCGCTTGATTAGGAAGAGGGTATTCTCACAATCCTCACAAAAATTGAATCCCCTCCTCGCAAAAAAAATCAATCTTCTACCTACGGACATAAATACACCGTAAATGAACAAAAAAGTTAAAAAAAAAACACATGATTCACAACATAATATATTATAGCAAAATAAAATCAAAACCCTCTTTCAAATATGATAATACTTTAAAAATATCAAAATCCAATTGATGTCAGTACAAACCTCATATATTGGATCGCCAAATATCCATAAAATCAACTACTTTAAGCTCCAAATGCACCTACTAACTATTGTCTTTGTTTTGAGAAGAAATAAAAAAAAAAAAAAAATTATCGATCTTTCGATAAATCTCGAAAGAGTGGTTTTTAAGGAGTTTTCTCACTCTCCCAAAAAATCATGGTTTTTGTTTTGGGGGTTTAGAATATCCCCCAAAACCCTTTTCCCCAATTTTTATGGGGAAAAAATTATATTTTTTGACTTCACCAAAACCCATTTTCTGGCCTTTCGCAACTTGTCACGAGGCAGCGCCTAGACTATAGAACCTAGGTGGCGCCTTGCCCGCCTAGTCGGGCATCTAGACGCAGGATGCCTAATGACCCTGACTTGTCATTGCCTAGTCATTTTTTGAATTTTTCCGCCTGGAGAGTCGGGCGGGCGAATTTTCGAACATTGGTTGGTCACTAGGTTGAAGAGGTCATATCCAAAAATCTTAGTCCTATAAATACTCCCAGATTGGGCTTTAATCTAGGAAGTGAACGGAGAAAATGTTCCTAAGGGAATCTTTTGACCGTAGAAAAAAGGAAATGTTCATTCTTTATACAAGGGAAAGAGAATGAGACCACTGCACGAATCACCTATGGCAATGGAAGTGGAATACCCGATCTTCCTTTCATGCGGAGGGAGAATGAGGTGCCCCATCTTCATTGAGACAAAGGCTTAATATGCAAGTATGCGAACCAAATCCCACAAACAGGACAGGGGTGGTAAGTTCAAGGCAACCTAGTATTCATAGAGTGTTTTTTTGTTTCTTCAGTAATTATTGTGATACTTTTCAAGTTGCTATTTCTGGAGATCGAGAGAAATCATTTAAAATTTTATATTAAAAAAGGAACCTCCAAAAAATTCATAAAAATGAAAAGAAAATGGCCCTCGAAGGAGAAGCTGCTTAATGTGAACATGCACATGCAGAATTGTGGTTCACTTAAAGAGGGCCACCACCTGAACCAGAGAGATGATATCACAATGGATGATGCAACTGATCATGACATGCATGAAGGAAAAGAGAAAAATGAGTGCAGGTCCACATGTTTCATTAGGACAAAATATATCGCCCATCAATGCAGAAGGATTTTTCTCAAACAAATATGCCAAGGTGGCATGTGACATGAGAACCTTTACTGATATTATCCTATCTTTCTACATGGGATGATCTTTTTTTTTTGGTGGGGGAGCAAGGGTAATGATTTCTACAAGTGGCGATCAATAAGAGGATTTCCTATGACCTCATCTCTCATGTTTTGAGTTAGCCCCCCCTTACTAGGTGTAAGCCCTCTCCACTACAATGCGCCAATAGTGGGCACTAATTGTGCTGGCCAGAAGCGCTTCATCCTCATTTCAAACTGGGACGGACTTCTTAATATTATCTTGAAGCAAAAAGGCATGTCATTCACAATTCACCTAATTCATTTTAATGATGGGAGGTTTCTACTTTTTTCTTGAATCTACTTTTTGATAGCCTCTGGTCTTTAATTGCTTCAGTTTCTGTTGCAATTAGTTGTAGAAATACATTCTATGCAGAACCGACTGCTGACAAAAACAGAAGGGAATGGATGGGGAGAAAGACAGATCCAAGAACAGTACTTTTAGCTCTCTAATTTATCAAGTACATATTTGTACTTCATGCTTACAGATCTTTAAATCGGGCGTCACTTGCAAGTCACAGTCACTAAGCCCGTGTGAGCTCAGGTGTATGGTACGATATTGGTATATATTGGTGCTCCTAGATCAAAGGCTGCATCTTGGCCTATTTCTCAGTTTCATAAATTGCGGTCCTATGGCTACATCTTGGCAAGGGGAACTGTGGTCATCCTCTTTGTTTGCTATTATGTCTGAAACTTTCAGCTGCTCCATTGAAAATTCTGTATGCCAAACGGCTTTTCAAAGGGTTCAAATCCTTTATAAATGGCCCCTTCGGTGAAACCTGTCTTTTGTGATTCCAATCCACAGCAATTTGGGACAGATTTCAGTCGCGGCACACTAGATCAACGTAATGACGTGGAACCGATGAACTATCAAGCACAAACAAAAATGAGCAGAGAGATCGAATCAGGGAGAAATCTGAAAAAAGATTGGCATCATGAAAGTGCTGATTCCTCCCATTTGGCTGGAACATATCCTTAATAAAGGTGACATTATCGAGTATCCTGATCTTCCATATGTTGTTATTTCACATGACAGTGTTTATGGTCAGAAAATTGTAGTGTCTAACGACACATTTCCACTGAGCGGCCTGAAATGCAAATTTTACTTGGCCAGTCAAAGAAAAGGTGGTTTGAGTATGAGGCACCTCAAAGTGACAAAAATTACACTGGAGATGGTTGTGATGGTTTGCTTGCCACTAAGACCATCTCTGGTGCCCAATTATCTAGCATCAATATTAGCCATGCAAAATATTATTGGCTTTGCAGTAAAAAGTGGGGAGTGGATCACGTTTCAGACACCTTTGGATAGGCTCGTTGAACTCAACTTTCCGAGCTATTCTGAGTAGCCACTGGCCAGGGTTCCTGGTTGCTAAATTCTTTGAAAGACGGTGGTAAACAGGTCAAAATCCCTTGTTTCAATGCAGTCTCAATGACAGGCTCTTCTAAAACTGATGAAGCTCTAAAATCTTGCTTTATTGTCGGATGTGGTGCCAACAGAAAGTATGGACCCCATCAACATCAAGCACCATTTCAGTCAACTCTTTCTAGACCATCTTAACCCCCCCAAAACCAGACCCCACCACTGCGCACATTGTGAGGACCATACCAGCCCAAAGTGACCTCAGTCCCCAAATTCCACAAGCACACATGGTGAATGGAGCGAGGCAAACATACAAGGCACTCAAAAAGTACAGAAAAGGGCCATAACTTACTCTTATTAGCTCCATAAGCTTGGTCTTCTGCAACCATAGATGTCCCTCAAGGTTCCAGGCAAGGCGTTATATAGCAATAAGTATGTACCCATATACCTTTTAGTTACACAGCCATTAAGGCCTGTACCACTATCACTGCTCAATAGTTACATCGAAAAGGCTTTATTCGCTTTGTGGTAAGCACTGGGGAGTGGTTCAAGTTTTGGAAACACCTTTGAATATGCCGCTTGAACTTACCTTTCTGAGCTATTCTGCAAAGCCACTGACCAGGCTCTCTGGTTGCTAGATTGTTTGAAAGAAAGGGTTGTAACTGGGTCAAAACCCCTCTGTCTCAATGCAGTCACAATAACAAAGAGGCTTCAGATCTTTCAGCACTGATGGATGAAGAAAACTTTAGAGAGAGAAAGGAACTTTTTCTGAAAAATAATTGTACCCACACACAAATGTTGTGGTGGTGCTTTCATGGTATATATAATGGTAATACAATGATGTAATATACACTTTCCTATCTTGTTACATTCTCCTCTCAAAAGGAAAGTGCAATACACATTTTCTTATCTTGTTACAAGTTTCTATTACTGCCCCTCAAACTCGGCTGGGGAGGCATCTGAAACCCGAGTTTGAAACAAAGATCTCGAAAAACATCTCGTGGTAAAGGCTTGGTGAAGATATCAACTACTTAATTGCAAGAGGAAACAAAACGAGGGAATAGCAATCCAAGAGCAACCTTTTCACGTACAAAATGATAATCTAACTCAATGTGCCTTGTCCGTGCATGAAAAACGGGATTTAATTGTCATGTAGAGAGCACTAATATTGTCACAAAAAAGTGTTAGTGGCTGACAAAGTGGTAACCCTATGTCTCGAAGAATAAAAGAAAGCCATGTCAATTCTGTAGCAGTGGATGCCATAGATCGGTATTCCGCTTCGGCACTGGAACGAGCCATAGTCAATTGTTTTTTAGCACTCCAAGATATGCAGCTGAAACTAAGATAGGTGCAGAAACCAGTGGTGGAATGATGACTGGTTGGACATCGAGCCCACTCTGTATCAAAGAAGGCATATAACTCAAGGGAACTAGCAGATAAGATTCTTATTCCACAGGATTGTGTACCATTGAGATAACGAAGAATCCACTTAACTGCCTGAAAATGTGCAATAGTAGGGGCATGCATAAATTGACACACTGTATTAACACTATGGGAAAGGTCTGGTCGTGTTATGGTAATGTATTGGAGTGCCCCAACAATGCTCTGATAAAGAGATAGATCGGGAAATGGATAAGAATTCCCATGAATATTATTCTTCATTGCCATTGGTATTGAAACATGTTTGGAACCACGCATCTGAGCATGATCAAGAAGGTCCCAGACATATTTGTTTTGTGATAGAAAAATCCCATCTAAAAACTAAGATACCTCTATGCCAAGAAAATAGTGAAGAGGTCCAAGATCTTTCATTGCAAATTCCCTTCCAAGTTGGGTAATGAACAATTCTTGAAGATCTGAATTATCACCAGTAACAGTAATATTATCAACATAAAGAATAAGGATAATAGTTCCTTGAGTAATGCGGGAAACAAATAGAGATTAATCAACTACATTGCAATAAAACCCCAATGATAATTAATAGGCACTGAATCAATCAAACCAGGCCCAAGGTGTTTGCTTGAGACCATATAAAAATATTTTTAATTTGCAGATATGATTTGGAATTTTGGATATTTTGAGCTCACAAATCCAAGAGGTTGTTTCATAAATACAGGTTCCTTAAGAAATCCATGCAAGAAAGCATTTTTCACATCAAGCTGTTTAATAGGCTAGTGTCACATAATAGCTATGGTGAGCACAATCTGAATACTAGTAGGCTTAATAATAGGACTGAATGTTTCAGAAAAATCAATTCCGGAAACCAGATTGTATCCGTTAACAACTAGTGTGGCCTTAAATCTATCTAGATTGCCATCAGAATTTAATATAGTCTCATAAACCCAACGACAATCAACAACATTCATACCTAAAAGACGTGGAACTAGCTCCCAAGTTGAATTAACATATAGGCCTTCAATTTCCTCTTCTATTGATGATACCAACACGGATGACCCAAGGCAAGCCTAATGGTTTAGGTTTAGCAGGGATACCTTCAAAAGTAGGAGCACTTGATATTGCTGCATAAATGGGAGAATTCAAGGTCTTCGAATACCATTTTGATATCTTGTGACCATGTGATGATGAGGATGCTCAAAGGCTAGTAAAAAATTAGATTGGTTGGTTTCTTGAGTGGAAACATGTTCATCACCATGGGTGTGTTTTGCATCATCCTAAGCATCTTGGATTGGTGTTGCAGTGGTGACATCTTCCTCTATAAGAGAAGTTTGAGTGCTATCAGTGGTGATGGGAAAGTAGGACTTGAGGGACCAAATACATCAAGGGCATCCTGTATAGGTGGTTCATGTGGAGGTGATAAATCAGAAGAGGAAAGAGTCCGTATGTCAGGCTCATAACACTCTGACCATTCTGTATAAGAGCACAGCTCCCCCTGAACCTGAGCACTATCAAACAAAGAATTGGGGTTAGCATAAGGATATATATTTTCATCAAATACATGTTTAGAGATATAGACTCGGCCTGTGGGTGGATGTAAACATCTGTAGACCTTATGTTGGATATTATAGCCCAAGAATACACATGGAAGAGAATGTGGACTAAATTTGTTTGTAGCATAATCTGGAAGATATGGAAAACACTGACAACCAAATACTCGAAATGAGGAGTAGTCCAGTAAGCGTCCAAATAATAATGACTATGGTGAATCCATTTTTAAATTGGTTGAGGGAAATCTATTGATAACAAATACTGCAGTATGAAAGACTTCAACCAAAAAAACATTTAGGGATTCCTGCATGAAATATCATTGTAAGGCCCAATTCTACAAAATTTCTATGTTTCCTTTCAGCTATTCCATTTTGCTCAGGGGTTCCCGGACATGATAATTGTTGCATGATTCCATTGGCATTAAGATGATCAATAAATGCTTTCTTGGCAAATTCACCACCTCCATCATATTGAAAAACTCAAATTCTTCTATCAAACCTCATTTCAACCATACGATGAAATTTCATAAAGGCAGCGAAAAAATTAGACTTTCGTTTCAAAGGATAAATCCAAGTAAAACGAGTATAATCATCAACAAACACCACATAAAATCGATAACTCTGATTAGATAAAATTGGAGCGGGGCCCCATAAATCTAAATGAATCTTAAAGGGAGGTTCAGTAGAGGTTTTGTCAACACCACTAAAAGGAAGCTTACAACTTTGTCCCATCTTACAACTAGCACGAATAGAATGAGATTTATTCCATGCATCAACATTAATCAACTGTTTATATTCTAAGTAATGAACAACTTTATTTTGAGGATGTCAAAGACGTTGATGCCACACATCTTCTGATGTTCTTTTATTTCGATTAGAAAATAAAGCTTGTTTCACTTCTTCAAGTGAATACAATTCTCCCTTTCTACTCCCACTGACCAGAGTTCTCCCTGTGCTCTTTTCTTTAATTAGAAAACCATTTGATGAAAACTCAAAAATGCAAGGGAAATCTGTTGTAAATTGACTAACAAATAATAGGTTCTTTTTCATTTCAGACACCAAAAGAACATTAGAAACATTGAATTTTTCAGAGCCAATATCAATATTTGTATTACCAACATGTGAAATAGTTAATTGTTCACCATTTCCAACCATGACTGTATTTGTTCTTCTATATGGACAAAGATTTTACAACTTACCTAGATCTCCTGTCATATGAGTCGAGGCACCTGTGTCCGGGAACCATTCTGAGTCTTGTGAATCGGCTATAGTCATTGCAGAAAGGGCCTGAGGAATATCTTTTGCTTGGTATGGTGTTTGAATCGATGCCAACACCTCAATGCAGTATGTCCAACTTTCTCACAAATTTGCCATTTTTTTCGAGATGTCTGGGTTGACTGTTATATCCAAGAATCTTGTTGGAAGCTTTGATCCATGCATCGCTTAGGAAGTGTACCACCACTTTCTTAATTTTACTTGGGCACCCCACAACTATTACTGATCTGGCTAGTTTGAACAACCCACGTCCTCGAGAGTTGAAGAAATGTTGTCCACCAAAGTTATTCCTCCCTCTACCTCTATAATTTTGGTTACCTCTATTGGGTCCAAAACAATTTTGTTGTCCAACAAAGGCCATATTGTGCTCTTTAGAGATATAGGGCTGATTTCTAATCTCATGGCTTTGAATAAGAGATTCAATTTCAGAATATGAAGGAATCAGAGAAGTATACTTGTAGCAAAACTCTCATATTTTGGACCAAGTCCATTAAGAAGCAAAAAACCCTTACTTTCATCTGGTACAGGTTTTTCAATAGCCTCCAAATTATCACAAATATTTGCATATGTATTCTGATAGGGTTGAATTCCCTTTCTTGCAAAGTTGGAGTTGCTGGGTAAGTTGGAACTCCCTAGCTTGAGAATTACCTGAATAGGCATTCTTCAACCATTTCCAAACTTTTACAGAAGTCTTGAGACCAGCAACAAGCCTAAACACTCCTCTAATAATGTCCCTGTGATCCATGCTTTAAGAAGCCAATCGGACTTTAGCCATGATTTATAGTCTAGGTTTTCGATTTCACTCTTACCATTAGGAGAGGAAATATTTTGACTTGGTGTAGGGTAATCACCATTAATGAATTCAAAAAGTTCCTGACTCTCAATGAGAGAGAGCATTTGAGTTTCCCATAATAGATAGTTGTCATGTTTCAACTTAATAGACACAAAGTGTCCCACATTAAGGGTGGAGGGATAGGGATACATGGTCATTTGAGGAAAGTGAAATATACACTTTCTTATCTTGTTACAATTTTCTATTAATGGAAGGTCTAAGATCATGACTCTAGACACTGCATACAGAGTAAGAACCATCAGCCCCTTCAAAAGTGAATAAAGGCCAGCCTTCACAAGCACACATGAGGAATGGAGTGGGACAAACACACAAGGCCCTCAAGAAGTATAGAAAAAGGCCTCAGCCCACTGTTATTAGCTCTGTACATGTGGTCTTATACAACCATAAATGTCCCTCAAGTGTCCAGGTAAGGGCTATATACAGCATCGAGTGTATACCAGCACAACCGCCTATCAGTTACATGGTCGTTAAGGCCTTCACCACCATTATTGCCCACCACCTTGTGTGGCGGTTACAAGCCCACGCCCCACCATCAATGGCCCACTACTCATGGCTCATTGGTTAATGGTGTTAAGCCACTTAACAGGTCATTACTGCACATTCACGTCAATTAGTACATGTAAGGTCATTATACGGCTATTAATACCAACATAGACCACAACAACCTCTCTCACATGGCATATGGCTGCTAAACAACCCCAAGTTTGGGCTAATACACAATTCCGATTCAGATTTCACACTTGATCATTATTAGTCAACATAATTCCCCAGCCCAAGTGCATGGTCAGCCAAGCTTCTTGCACATGGGTCATACTCATGTCCCATTAGGCCTTGCTGCCATGGTTTGACCATCCACGCCTCAACTTGTTAGTCTTGATTGTCCCCAAAATCCCATCAACTTGGCCATTCATCAAGACCACTTTCCCAATGCCTCACACCCAGCCCACATGTGCGTGTGTTTTTGTGTCCCACATCACATGAGTCTTGCTTTCCCACAAATGTGGTAAAGCCGAAGAAAAAGCTAATTCATCCGAAGTAGCACATCTGTAAAGAACTTGTGGGTCATTCCACTTTGTTCAATTGTCAAGGAGGTTCGGTGCGCCTCACTAAGAGGGGATCACTCAAACCACCCCTAACTTAACTCCAACAGCCTCATTGGACACTTGTCCTGCACATAGGTCCCCATAAACCTCGGATTTGCCCAAGGCTTACACATGCTTGGATGAAACCTCGTACTAAGTCACCAATGGTTAGATCCACGACTTCCACCAAGTCTCTTCGCTTGCGCAAATATGTTAGTTCCTTTGCTGCCACTGTGTGAATATCTAGTTGCATAGTCAAGTCTGCTGATGCCACCATAACCAGTTCCTTCTCATGCAACGCTCAAGAGGAAGGCCCACCTCCAAGCTAAGCACCAATCCCCAACTCCATGTAGCAGGTAATCCAGGCCAAGCCGCCCTCACCGCTGATGGCCTTCTTTTTAGAGCCATCACTTATCCTGCTCGCTAGAAAGAAACCTTTTGCCATGGGTCTCTAGTACCATCGTCTTTGCAATCCTTGGTTAAGAGCTCCTCCCAAGCCCACACACCGGTCTCCCAGCTGCATCATGTTTAATAATTGCCCCGTATCCTATAGTACCTTAGAATGTCACAGCTCACACTTCGAGACTCTAGGCCATTCAGGGTGCTGCACATGGCCATCTCATGTCTTCTTGCAAAGCCACTAGATTCACCTTTGCGGCTTTAAGGTCCCTCTCATATGAACATCACAGATACCACATTGCTCCTATATGTAAGTCTCTAAGACAACTATCCGAGATTCCAAGGTAGTGAAGCCTTTCCCCGACCCACCGTCTTTGACCCCTTGCATCACGACTTGCTCCAAATGCACCTCTAGGTGAGTGAGAAGTTGCTACAATTCAGCTAAGACACTGCCAGCCATGGTCCCAAACCATGGCTCTAATACCAACTGTCAGGAGGCTAATTTTTCACCAAGCCGACCAGTGTGATGCCAAGCAAAAGTTGAACCCGGACAAAGGCAAGGTTAGCCTTCTACAAGAACAACCCACAAACCCCATCAATTATTAGTTCTTATTAGCTCTATACATTTGGTCATCATGGATGCCCCTCAAGGGTTCTGGCAAGGGGTATATATAGCTTCGACCAAGTACCCACAAACCCCATCAATTACATGATCATTAAGGCATGCACTCCTATTGCTATCCACCACTTGGTATGGCCATGACAAACCCATGCGCCACCATCAATGCCCTTCCACTCTTGGCATATCGAGGGGTTGGCTCAGTGACCTTGTCAACCCACTCCATGGATCATTACCGCCCATGTATGCATCTCAAAGAGAAATTGTAGTAACACGGCCATAAACTCCCACAAAGGCCCATTATATGTTCCTCAACTTCTCTCATGTGACTTATTGCTGTTACACAAGCCCATGTCCAGGGCAGTTACATAATCCAAAATCAAACCCTATACTTAACTGATTTTGGTCAATACACCTACCCAAACCAGGTTATGGTCATTCATGCCCATGTCCTTTCAGGGCAGGGTTTGACCATCCACGCTTCACAAGTTGGTCCTGGTGGTTCGCCAAGTCCCACGAACTTAGCAATCCATTCACACCACTTGCCCAAGGTCTCTCACCAAGGGGCTTTATTACTAACCTGTGAATGTGCGCATGTTCGTGCCCCGCATGGCACCAACTCTGCATCCCACCAAAAGTCAGTCAAGGCAGAGGTAGTCCCTCATATAAGCATGTCAATCTAAAGAACTAGCCCACTAGGCAAGAGTTAAGTCCCCAAAGTAGCAGAAGCCCATCCAGGACTTGTGGTTCATATTGGCTTTGTTACATCATCAAGGAGGTTTAGCCCACATGCATGATGCTAGAAGGGGATTTGATGGTAATCGCTTAGGCTCTAGCCCAAAAATGGTGTTTTGGCTACTCAAGCTTGGACTTGGTAAGCAGCCCAAGAAATGGGAGATTTGTTGTATGGATACCACAAGTACATGGAGTAATCAAACTAAAATTTAACAGCTGATCTTTGTGTAATCTAGAGGCAGCAGGAACTGGCAGGGGATTCAAAAACCATCTTGGGAACATCCTTCTCTCCGTCTCAGGGTCCATTGGCCATGCTAGATGCTCCTCTTACTGAGAACTTGCACTCCAGACTGGTCTACAGAAGTTGGAGCTCACAATTGCTCAAGGAAGGTGATTCTCAAAATGCCATTACATGGACTAGCAGAGCCTTGCCCCGTCCTTAGAGGCTTGACCAATTGCAAAATTGTGCTCCCCATTTTGTTGTCCTTAAATTATAGTTCGACAGATGTTAATCATGTCCCTTGGCTAAGGAAGGTGTATCTCACTCCAGCTTGCTTGTGATAAGACTAGAGGATACCCCACCTTGACACTTTCCCTCCTTTCGTACATATCAGATGATTTTGCAACTATGTTCCAAATTTTTCCCTATCCATTAACACCACAAAATTTTGTAATAGCATAGACATTTTTTTGTTTTATACTGTTAACATTGCATTAATGGAAAGGATATACAACATACAAAACCCCAATGAAGAGGTGGACACCACCCACCAGTATTCAAAAAACAAAGGAAACTAGACAAAAAAGAACAAGTCCATAAACTAGAACCACAAATCAAAATTCCTAACAACATTGGGTCCCATTTGAAGCTGCTCCTTGTTTAGCTAGTGCGACGGCTACTTGGTTGGCCTCCCTACAAGTATGAGTCTAAGAGACCTGCATAAGCCTGCAAATTGCGAAAATTTCATCAAAGAAGGGAAAAAGCGCCCACGGTGGTGTGGCCTCTCGAGAGGCACAAGAAATTACATTCCTTGAGTCCCCTTCAACCACCAGAGTTGTGCTCCAAGAATGATTGAAATTTTTAAGGCCTTCTAGCAGAGCTCGGGCTTCCGCAGTAGTGGAGACTGAGGTTCTGATGGGGTAGGTGAACGAGAGAAGGGTGGCTCCCTCCGGATTCCTAAAGATGCCCCCTATGCCCAACGGGCCAGGATTAGATAAGAAGAGTTTCTATAATTTGTGTTGCACATTAGGATTACTTATAGAAGAGAGATAGCCTGAACTAATGATATGCCCCAAATTCTCTTACAATTGATTTCATAAAAGTTTTGCAAAGGTAGGCACGTGAGCTAATACAGTTCAAACTTGGGGCCCGATGAACAATTGCTTCAGGTCCTAATGAGATATTAGAACAGTAAACGCAGTAACTATGGTATGCGTCATGCCATACACATGTTTGAAGTTGATAGCATAAGGTTGAGCATTCAAATGCAGGCAAATTTAATTCTAAATCTTCGGATACTGCATTAAAGCTACTGCAAGACTCAGAGGTTGTCAAAAGCACTGATACGTTTTGGTGACCGACCATACACGAAGCACCATCCCTGGTCTTCAAACAACCCATCAAAGCTCTAACAGGACATGGAGGTTGTCATGAATTATGAGATGGTTTGCTCACACCATTAGCTACAACATGGTCAATTTGCATTCATTAAACACAGTACTTGTTCTTCAAATACTACATCAAAATTTTCATGGGCTCGGAAGTCATCATAAGCTCCATAATGGTACTTCGCCCCATTGAGTAAGCATAGAAATTAAACACCATACTTGTTCTTCAAATAACACGTCAAAGTTTTTTATGGGCCTCGAAGTCATCATAAGCTCGGTAATGGTACTTGGCCCCATTGAGTAAGCATAGAAAAATCCTAATCCTACCAACTTTTCTACTAAAAACTTCCGATTCTCTTTTCTTATGAACTTCACAAAATTGTGTGTAGCCCCTTAAACTTTGGAGTACCAGAACATTGCTCCCAAATCCTTGGAATTACAGGAAGAATGGGTTCCCAGCCAATTGTGTTGCACAGAAACTGTATAAATCAGAAACAAAGAAAAAGTCTTCTAGACAAGATGCGGTGTGAATCTTTAATGTGTACCAGTGATGGATAATTCAGTTAGTGGAAGTGAAATGGATAGGGCGATAACCAGAGTTTGTGGTCTTTATGTGTTCTATGGTGTTTGTTGAGAGACATAGAAATTATGTATATGGATTTGTTTTGTTGTGCTCTCTCTCTCTCTC
>NW_006494916.1:480534-513848 GCF_000471905.2 Amborella trichopoda | reverse complement strand
TGTATCATCACGAGTACGTCGTCTACTATTACTATATAGGTCGGTTCGGGTCGTCTACTTTACTTTAGTTGTAGTACGACCTACTCTCACAATACTATTACTATATATATATATATATATATATATATACGGAAAAAGTTGGGATTAGCCCACTAGTTCATTTGAACATATGAACCCAATCTGGGCCGATCTGATGGTCACTACATCATTTTGTGTTTGAATTTTATTTTATTTTTCTACAAATCCAAATCACTTGAAATTTTAGGCATGTGTTCTTCTCATCAAGACGCACCTAATAAAAATATAAAAAATGTATTCGCGAAAAAACAAATGACCAAAATACCTCCAAAAATTTTTGGGGGTATTTTGGTCAATTTATTTCATGTAAAATATTTTTTTGAAGATTCAACTATTTTTTATGAATATATTCCTAAAATTTCAAGTGATTTAGATTTATAGAAAAAATATTAAAATTCAAACGCTACCGAGCATCCGCGATCGTTAGATTGGCCTAGATTCAATCTGGGCCATTGGGCTCACATGTTTATATGAGCTAATGAACTAATCTCAGCTTTTTCCTCTATATATATATATATATATACTAAAAGTTGGACAATATGATCTAGCATATTGTAGATAGTTTTTTAATTTTTTTTTTCTCACCAATTAGAACACTTATAATGGTCCAAATATAATTAATTCAACTCAAGATAAACAAATAAGCAACCAAAAGATGTTCTCATTGCTACCACTAATTACAATTTATTTTATTCAGCAAATAAAACCAATACAATGCCTATGGAAATAAGAAAATATAAAAAATAAAATATTGCAAACCACAAAGCAAGATGCTAAAAAATTACCTCAATTGAATATAGTACACCCCACACCGAGTCTCCTCCTCCAATGGTGCACGGGAGTGGGCTACAAAATTGAGAAAACTAAAGCTACACCCTTAACAATATGAAAGCATGGAACAATTGTCATCAATTCAAGTCCTTAATGCCATAGTAGCAATGGGATGTGCCCCTTCTTGTACCTAGCTTGGGTCGCGCCCCCTTCTTTGATTTTTAAACTAAACTAAGAGAGATATGAGATCAGATATAGAGAGAGAGATCCTAAGGGTGGTGTGCCACCCTTATAGGGGGAGAATAGAGAGAGATGAGAGGTGTAGACAGTTATGGAAGAGAGCCCCTAGTTATAGAGTTTTTAGGGGTTAAGGTTTCCCTAGAGTTAGTCATCTTTAGTGAGATTATATCCAGACTAACGATCACAAGATACCTGTGGGGTGAGAGATCTGAGTCATCCAATCATTAGATCAGCCATCATGAATCAAAAGAATATACTAGAACCTTATCCTTCAGCTTCCGAAACCTAATCCCATCAAATAATAAATTATAAAAAATATTATCAATCTTATAATTTGTCAAATTCTTACACATAATATATTGATTGAAATCAAACTTATATTATTTTAAATCATACTATATTATTTTAACTTGATTTGCAAGCCTAGGTGGCTTAACCATATTTTAGTAAGTAAAATTTCCATTGAGTGAGGCATGCCACCTTAGGTGGGCTTAGAGCCCCACACAATTTCTCCATATGATATATTTTATGGTGGGCCCCCATATAATTAGTGAATAATAAAATTCATAAAATGATTTTTAGAATATTGGATATAAACTTTATTTCTCATTGATTATTTAAATACTGAAAATTGAATATATTTTAAGTTATAAATCTATTTTGTAAAAAAAAAAAAAAAAATCCAAAGACTCACAAAAATTCAAATAATCAAATTTAAAAATAATTTAACATTAAAAATAATTAATTCCAAATAATTTTGATAGCAATTGGATTTGACTAGGTTTATGAATTATAATATTGTTGAAACACTTTAATCTTCTACTGTGGACTATAATGCATACTTGCTTTCTCACATTGACTCAATAGTTTTCATGACCCACATACCACTGTAGGGATTCATGATTAGGCTACCAAAGTTAGCCAATAGGCAAGGGGACACAATTGTAGTCTATAGATTACACGTTATCATCTAGAGAAGAGTCCAAGGTCACACAGACCTGATGTAACAATAACTCTATGGTGCATGGGGATAATCTCTCGCATATGTACATGTTTTACCCTTCAATGATGACTCGCTTTCCTAATAGGCTATTATGTGTACATGTCATGTGATGGTTCAATGATGAGCTTTTGACCCTCATCTCTAGAGGGCTACCATCATACATATACAGTCTCTTGCTTACTCTCTCAGGCAACTCTGACCTCATCAAGGGATGACCCTGTAAACCCTCATCGGTTTTATTCTATGCTCAGGAAATTAGAGTTTTTCAACTCCACTGGCTTAATACGTCAAGCCAAATCTGAGTATTAGCAAATAACATTTGCATATCTTGCTCCACAAAGGACCATACTTCCATTGAGTTTATGTTTCACTATATCAAATATTTGAATACAAGCTCTCATAAGGCCTTTAATGGCAACAAAAACCCAACATACATGGACACGCACACCCCAAGTACACACGTATATCATGGCACCTGTAAATAATTGTGGTACCATTGAAGTTGTAGTGTTTGGTAAGCCATAACATTCTCCATAATCATATGACATGTCATCATCATCCAAGCCCTATCCCAATTATTGGGGTGGGCTACATGAATCTTGCTATTCCATTATTTTGTATCAAAGGTGACACCCTCAGTAAAACCAAAAGTCGTCATATTTTTTCTCACGACTTCTATCCATATCCTTTTCGATTCCTTTTGCCCTGTTAGAGCCTTCTATTTGAACCAAATCGCCATTCCTAACTGTTGATGTATTAGGTCTTCGCTATACAGGGCCAGCCCACCTAAGTCTACTTTCCCTTATCTTATTGCCTATTGCAGTTACACCTATATCTATCGTATGCATTCATTATGAATTCTATCCTTTTTATCTTTCCACTCATCCATGTCAACTTCCTCATCTTAGCTACACTCATACCATGGATATGTTGTTTATTGATCGCCCAACATTATGTCTCATAAAGCATAGTTTATCTTACAACCATCTTATCGAAGTTCTCCTTCAATCTCAATGGTATGCGATGATCACATAAAACTCCAGATGTACATCTCCACTTTGCCTACTTAACTCTATTCTATATGTGACATCTTCCTCAATCTCTTCATTCTCCTGGATTATTGATCCTAGATATTGGAAGCAATCTATTTTAGGTATTTCTTGAACATCGATCTTAACTACTTCTACATTTCTACTCACTTCTACATTTCTACTCTTATTATTGGTACACTTTCATTCTATTTATTCTATCTTAGTCCGGTTAATTTTAAAACTTTTAGATTCTAGAGCATCTCTGTAACATTCTGGCTTTGCCTTGATGCTGCCTCTAGTTTCATAAATCAAAATTGTCATTTGCAAACAACATACACCACAATACCTCTTCTTGTAGGTGTATGGTTAACTCATCCATAACCAAAACAACGAGATATAGGTTCAACGCCGACCTTTGGTAAAGGCCCATTATCATTGGGAACTCATTTGTCTCTCTAGTAGTTGTTTGCACACTCATTAGCGATCTCTTTGAATTTCAAACTTTTATTGTCGGTGTTGGAAATTGATTTTAGAGCCATCATAGATATTTACATCGTCGAAATCATTTTCCTGATGAGGATTTGAGATGAGGCTTTATTTTGTTGTCATAAAGCCTAGGCCTTATAAAAGCCTCATCCTAAAAAGAACAATATTTCTTTTTCTTTTTTTTTTTTTTTAAATTTTTTATTTTCTTATGTGGGGCAAGGCATATGTGGTCATCTCATAATCCCATCAATTGAGACCACTTTGTAGCCAAATATATATCATCAGTAGAAACCATACCAAAGACTTAAGTGGGCCATCGCTAGGAGAAAACAAGCTCTGCCATGAGTTGCTCCCGTAGGTGTATATTATAGCATAAGTCTAGATAATATGAGTCCTTAAGAATAATGATGATGAAGCCTTAGGGTCTAACTAAAGTTCTATGGCATGTGATAGAATAAAATAGCGAAACATAGTTTATGTGGCTGATTCCAAATAATTGGGATACAACTTGGATGATGATAAAAATGAAGCCCCTAAGGATATAACAAGGCAAGGGAAAGTTTACTATGTCATCTAAAAGGTGGTAAAGTATAGTCCAATGGCGTTATCACATTTAATAAATCAATTTTAATGAAAAGGGAGCCATACCCATTAGAGTAGGACATAAGTGAATCAAATGATGAGGCCCACCGCTTCTTTAGGACTATCTCCGTGTGGACAATGATAATCAGATTTTCCATAGCCTTTAGGATTATAGATCTCAATAACCCTTAATAGCCTACACGCCTGTGCGGCATTAACGCTTTAGAATTTGTACTCCGGTTAAGATTTGCGAAGGTCCTGAGGCAAGTTAAAACGACTCAACCAAATCGGACAACCCAATTCTACCAGTCTAACAAAAATCATATAAGAATCATAAACTGAAGTTAGACTCACCCTATCAATAGAGTTTGTCATTTGCAAGCATCTACCTGGTCTGAGTGACACAAGTGTGTCTAAACCCATGTCGCTAAGCTTTCAAGCACTGGGGAGTATTGTACTTGCATATAGTATTGAACCCCAATAGGTACCCCTGTTTAAATTGTTTTTCCCACCAAAGCCCAAAGTAAGCACGCTGCTTATGCAATTTGAGAGGGTTTAAGGGTTGGGACTTGGGGCTTGCCCAATTGATCTGAGCATAGCAAGCACATCTAATGAAGATTATCTTATATGTTGAAATGTGGAATTCAACAAATTCCAAATTCCAAGTCATTTGTTTTGACATAGATTTCTTAGGGAAGCTAACTAGAGTTTTATTCATCAACATCAAAGCC
Organism: Amborella trichopoda; assembly: GCF_000471905.2. The sequence goes on along the minus strand of NW_006494916.1, from coordinate 508,926 downwards.
TCATTTCAACTATTTTAATTGGCTGCACAAATCTTGTTTTTCCATTCTGTTTTATCAAAAGTCATACCCTCAATCAAACCTTAAGTCACCGTATAGCTTCTCACAACTTCTATCTATGTCTTTTTGGGCTTTCCTCTTTCTTTTTTCGAACAACTTGAGTCTCTTTGCTTTTTTTAATTTCAAAATAAGCAAAGAAGATGCTATACATACAAAAGGAATACATGATATTAATAAAGTCCACTACCAATAATAATAGACATCAAATTAAATGCTCGCAGTTTACAACCCTTTATCATCAATTTGGTAAAAAGTAAGCCATGACAGAGATCATCCATTTTATGTTCTAAACTGGATTGGAGGACGGTAGTTTGAAGGACAGGGCTCATTGTTTCAGTAGTTTGAAGGACATAGCTAATTGTTTCCGACATCCAGGTCTCTCTCTCTCTCTCCCTCTCTCCCTCTCCCTCTCTCTCCCTCTCTCTCTCTCACACACATTTTAATTAACACTTGAAATGGCTTTATGAGTTGTAACGCGACAAGAGAATGGGTTTCAAATAACAGTGTAAGAAAGCTTCAGTCTCTTCCCATCTGGGTCATCCACAACAAGGTCCCTTAAGGAACATGGCAATTAACCTCCTGCTGATGCATCAATTTACTGTGTCAATTTGCTAAATCATCTCACAGTCAGTCACGTGAAGTAGGGAAATGGATCCCATCACTGCGATGTCCGCTGCTTATTGGGCACACCCACATTAACATATTTTGGCCTAGCACCTAGATATACGATACACGAAACACAATTAAAATGAATGAATAGTATGCATAACAAAAACCTGACAGGTTATACATAAACCATAATTGCAAAGATGCAAAAAAAAAAAACATATGAATACCGAGTTGAGATTCTTGCAGACACCAAGGTCATATGGATGGTGATAGTTCTGACCAGCTTTCTTGGCAAGCCACTTGGCCCTAACCCCCGCACGATACTGGAATGAGCAACTAAGAGAAAAAAAGAATCAGCATGTAGATCAGGGGAACAGATCATGATGTCATGGTGTTATAGGCATCATGATGACCCACCTCTATGGTTGTCATGTTACGACAAAGGAGGTAGATTTGCCAACCCAAGAGACTGTCAAGCACCAAGCACAATGAAACTATGATTGCCCCACAAAATACCTGACAAGTACAATGTTAATAAAACTCCATATTGCAAAAAACATAAATACAACGTAACTACAGCTGAAAAACACGACCTCTCTTCTCCAGATCACCTTGTCATTTTCATGAATCTCAAGAACGAAAACCCAAGCTCCTGGGTCTTAACGTCCCCTTTTTAAAGTTTGAATCAAGATATATTGTCATAGATTACTTAATGACTTAACCATTAGTCAATTTTTCTTTCTTAATTTCTCGAGTTTTCTGATTTATCAATTTATCTTAAGTTCTTGATAACGAGGATTGTGAGATAATAGGAAGACCGAGTTGAATTCATGTCCCAAACTTTGCAACCTTTATTGTGGATTTCAGATTGTCTGATACAAATAAATTTTTGAAGTCATTTCAAGCAAAAACGAAGATTTACGTTACTTATAGACTTTAAATCTTGGACAAGACTCATGAATTATTCATTTGTCTTACATTTCTTTTCTCCTCTTTCCATACAAAATATTCTCCGAAAAGGACCCAAGTACTTCAGTTATCTTCAATGCCTCAAACCCATGTACCCTAGCACCTCCATTGCCACCTGAAACTTGCGTAGTACAGAAGAATGACAAATTTCTAGAATATTAAAATAAATACCTCACAGGTTTATGAATATGGAACACCATCATACATGGTGTAAACTACAGTTTTGATAGTTTCTGAAATTTATTTCAGAATGTGAGAGATAATGAACTGGAAGGTAAGACACCCATGACCTCTTTTTCTTTTTTTTTTTGAATATGACACCCATGATCTCATTCCTTCAATATCTTAGTATCTCGGTATATCTACATGGCCTAATTGTATACCTAATTTTCTCTTTTGTCCTTTTTCTTTTTCATTATATCATTGCTTCAAATCACATTTTTATGAAATTCTTTTCTAGAAATCCATATACGTGTTTGTGTGCGTGTTCAAACTCACTGAACAAGGTCGAAATTTTTCTTCCGAATGCATGAAAAGCTACTTACATAAAAAACATTGTATGCGAGAGTAGAGAATTGATCATACTTCTGCAGGGTATTGCATAGAAATATCACCTGAAAAACCCAAAGACTTTACTGTTTAGGAAATTCTTTTTCCAACTTTTAAGTCAGCTTAATTGTAAATGAAGAACATTCGATGATGTACCATGGAATATGTGCTTGCTATGCCAGAATACAAGACAGAGACAAGGAAGGGCCTATAGTTTCCATGACCCACACAGTTATTTATCCAGATACAGTGATGGTCCTGCATGCAACATGTCGCGGTTATAGATAAATGAAAAATTTTATAAAGAGAAAGTGGAGAGGAAGAGGTACCCAATAAAATATTCTACATAACATTTCTAAAAATCTACATAAATTTTTAAACTGGAATGACCAATCTCATGAAAAGAAATGGGAAAAATCTGGAAATATAAATATGTCACAGACCATTCACGGCACATACCGCTTAATAAAAATGGATTTTTATTAAGAGAAAATGGACAAGGAAGAGGCACATAATAAAATATCATATATAAAATTTCTAGAAAACTATTCCATATAAAATTTCTAGAAATCTACATAAAAGTTTTAGAACTAGAATCACCAATTTCAAGAAAAGAAATCGGAAAATTCCCGAAGTATAAAAGTGTCACAGACCATTCTCAGCACACACCTCCTGCAGACACGACAGTGGTGTGCTCGTGGAGGCTTGTGATGGCAACATTTCTCACAATACCTTTTATGTGCACCCTGTCGACATTAAGTGTAAATTTCAGTCTTGGATGTAAATAAAATCTCAGAAGTAAGACAAACAGAAAGAAAACGGTTTATCTCTAGTAATGTAAAAATGGACTACCATACCAATTGTAACATCAAAACATATTATTTAAAGCTTCGAAAAATGATATAAGAGTGATTGAGGATCACTATAAAAGAAAAAGAGCCATCTAGATTATGAAAACCGAGAGCCTGACAGAACAAAAGAGCTAATTGATTAAGTAACAGAACTCGGCTAAATACTTGCAGTTCCAAGTCAATGAAATCATTCAATACTCCAATTATATGATGTTTTCAGCTGGAAATTTGTGATGTCCGCAGATAATGGGCATCCAAAGCAAACAAACAATCTCTAGTTTAGAAATATGACTTCTGCACCTGACCTATATTTGCTTCAATGTTCAACACTGACCAATTGAAAAAATGTGTTTTAACAATCAATAATATCCAACATTTACTTCCACTGAATAATATACCATTCTGAAAGTCGTGAAAGTAGTCCAATATGGTCGAAAGGAAAATGATAATTACATAGTAGACCACAAAAAGAAATAGGTAGGTACAACCATTCAAGTTGAATGAATTCTCTGTGAATTTATCTGACGCCTGCTTTTCACAGGGAAGCCCATGCCAGGACATGTGCAAGTAGGAATTAACCCAAAATTTGAAGGACATTGAGATATAGAATGCGCTGCATCCTTAGAATAGAAAAGAATGTGTACAGCATGCTCTCGCTGGAGCATATGTAAACTTCTCCATGGAAAAGAGCTACTTAGGACAACTATTTCAATCTGAAATTTTGGGATCCCCAACATTTTTTAGATCCATTTTTCCTTTTTGAGGTTGGTCACTAGGTTGAAGAGGTTACATAAAAAATTCGAGTCCTAAAACAGAGGAAGTGGATGGAAGAAATGCTCCCACGAGAGCATAAAATCTTTTGACTGTAGAAAAAAGGAAATGTTTATTCTTTATACAAGGGAAAGAGAATGAGACCACTGCATGAATCACCTATGACAAGAATTTGTTCACAGATGGCAACGGGAGTGGAAGAACCAATCTTCCTTTCATGTGGAGAGGGGAATGAGTTGCCCCATCTTCCTTAAGACAAAAACTAATATGCAAGCTTGCTAAACAAATCCCACAAACCGGACAGGGATGGTAGGTTCAAGGCAACCTACTATTCATAAGAGTGTTTTGTTTTTTAGGTAATTGTTGCGATACTTTTCAAGTTGCTATTTCTGGAGTTCGAGAGGAATCATTTGAGAATTTACATTAAAAAAGGAACCTGCAAAAAATTCATAAAAAATCACGTAAATGGCCCTCGAAGGAGTAGCTGCTTAATGTAGACATGCACATGCAGAATTGTGGTTCACTTAAAGAGGGCCACATGTCAAAATGGACCCTCAAAAGATGCCACAAGGTGCAACAGCTTGGGCACTAGCCAAACTTGCAACTCCAATTGTTAGGGAAAAGATGACAGGAAGAATTAGCATCGCACTAGGTGGATCCCTCTAGTCTCGCTGTCTCCCCAGATTTGTTGCCAAGAAGTTGCTGGCCCTATAATCATGCCATGCCTAAAACTAACAATTTAGGGGGAGCAAAGTTCCATAGAAATATGTGAATCACTAAGATGTATATCAGTGATTTAAAAACACAAACCCAATCATGGACACGCTATGGTCCCAATCCTGAGTTAGGTCGTTCAACATGGCCGAGCCTTCGTGAAAAATACAGTAGGGTCCAAGACAAGGTACAACTCAGGCTGAAAAAATGCGAACGGGCACCCTACAGGGTCTGCCAGTATGCGCAAGCCCAAGTCAGTGTTTCAAAAAACGGACCGTCCAATGCCTAGGCGGTTCAAGGGACCTGGGTGCATCGCCCAGGCCTAGGCACCAAAAATAGGCAAAAAACCCTGGGTGCCGAGGAACCCGCCTAGGCGGCCGCCCAACGCCCAGACCTGGGTAGCTGCCTAGGTACTGCGCCCCGCCTAGAGGCAGAATAGACGCTCGATAGGGGCATTTTTTGTCATTTTTTCATACTAAGGGACCAAAAATGTGGGTTTAGGTTCATTTGAAACCTAAAACTCATTAGAGCCCATTTTATAGAGAGAAAGCCCCCAAAAAACTAGTTTTTGGTGATTTCTTTAGGATTGAAGGGTTTCTCAAAGGTATGAGAAATTGATCAAAACATCATCCATTGATATTAGATTTAATTTTTAATGTTTTATAAATCTATTGGGGGTTTTTTCAAAAACTTTTGAGTCCTTAGAAGCATCTTTAAGTGGAAGTTTGATGATTGAGCAAACAAACTCAAAGTAGGTGATTTTTTTTTATTGCTTGTATAACTTGTATTATTTTGAGATGTCTTCTTCGAAATCTCATAGGAGTGGTGATCCCGGTTGGAAATATGGCTACAACCCAGATCCTAATGATAAAAATTGCATAATATGCAAGTTTTGTGAGAAGAATATAAAAAGGGGCATAAACCGGTTCAAGAAACATCTTGTCGGTATCAGGGGGGATGTTGCCCCGTGTAAAAAGACTCATGATACTATTAAAGAGGAAACAAGCAAGTTTTTGACTATGGTAAAAACAAAAAAAGATGAGAAATTTGCCTCCATAGCAAAGATTAGGTCTGGGGTTTGGGGCAGTTATGATGATAATGATAGTAATGAGGATGGGGAGAGATGTCAAGAGGTAGAACAACCCATTATTAGGGGAAAGGGAAAGGTAGTTGTAATTGCTTCTGGTTCTGAGAGTAAGCAGCCTCGGGTTAGAGGCTCTATGGGTAGTTTTTTTCCCTGGCCTGACCCCAAGGTTGCAGGAGAGAAAACAAAGAAGCAAACCATTATTGAAAATAGAATGAAGAAGGAAGAGAGAGATAAAGCTGTTTTTTTTATTGCTAAATGGTTTTATGAGGCGAGCATGCCTTTCAATACTGCTTGCCTAAGTAGCTTTTATGCCTTGGTAGAGGCAATTGGCCAATTTGGGCCTGGGATGAAACCCCCAACCCCATATGAGCTTTCAAATTCTCTTTTGAAAAAAACAGTGAGTGTCACACAGGATGCTGTAGAAGTTAAGAAGGATGTGTGGGCTCAGTATGGAGTTTCTATTATGACTGATGCTTGGAGTGATAGGAAAAGAAGAAGTCAGATGAATTTGCTTGTGAATTGTCCTTTAGGGTCTGTTTTTTTGAGCTCTATTGATGCATCTGATTATACCTATGACGCCCATTACATATTCCAAGTTATAGAGAAGGGAATCAAGGAGGTTGGGGAGCATCTTATTGTACAGGTTTTCACAGACAATGCTACTCCTAATGTTGCTGCTGCTAATTTGTTGCGCATAGCTTATCTTAGAATCATTTAGACACCATGTGCAGTACATTGTATAGACGTCATGCTTGAGGCTCTTAGTGGTTCACCCTCAGCATGATGTGTAGATTTACAAAGAAGAAAGAGATTGTGAGGCCTGGGGTCACGAGATTTGAAACCTAGTACTTGTACCTAGATAGCATACATTCGAGGAGAGTGCAGTTGAGATAGATGTTTACCTTGGATGACTGGAGAGCATGTAAGTAGTCCAAGGATCAAGTTGGGAAGAAGGTGAGAGATATTATCCTTTCTAAGCCTTTTTGGCGAGGGGTGAAGGGTGCTCTTAAGGTATTTTTTCCTCTTGTCAAAGTCCTCCGCATGGTTGATAGTGAGAAGGCTTCTATGGGCAAGATATATGAGCCTATGGAGAAATGCAAAGGAGAGAGCCCAAAATTTTGATGATGATGAGAACCGCTACAAGCCTGTTTGAGAGATTTATTGATGAGAAGTGGGATAGGCAGCTACATCGGCCATTGCATGCAGCTAGTTATTATTTGAACCCAGTTTTTTTTTATGTTGACAAGGATATACACACAAATGACTGGATTTAATAAGTGTGTAGATGTGCTAGTCCCTGATCCTGATATTCAGGATCTTAAATGCGCTAATGAGCTAATAAATTACAAGTGCTCATTAAAGTTTTTTGGGAGTCCAATAACGATGAGGGGCAAAGGACCAAAATTGATCCAGGTAGTAATAATATTCTTAAGTTCATCAAGTTCAAGTAATCAAGTTTCATTTTTATAATTCTATTATTTATTTATGATTTTATTCTACATATTTGAAGCCAATTAGTGGAGCCAACATGGGTCTAGTTCTCCAAATTTACAAGAGTTGGCCATTCGAATCTTAAACCTAACCACTTCCTCGTCCGGTTGTGAGTGCAATTGGAGTACTTTTGAAGGGGTAAGGGTAATTTGTATAATTGTATTAGTAATGCATGAACTATAAATTTTAATTATTTAATATTTATATTAATTAGTTCCATTTGATTTTGTTAAATTCATACAAAGAAAGGAACATGCTTGAATCAAAGGGGCTTAATGACCTAGTCTATGTCAAGTATAATCGATTCTTGAAGGAAATGTTTGCTAAGAGAGATAAAAGAGACCCCCTTAGATAAAAAAATATAGACAATGCTATGTAGTGGTTAGTTGATGATGATGAGGTTGAGGGGCATGAAGGATTGACATGGGACATGGTCATGGATGCTTTAGGGACATCAGCCGACCCTCCTAGGGCCATTAGATCTTCTGCACATAGGACGAGGGTGGAGGAAGAGAGGCAGATTCAGAAGAGACGGAAGAGGACGACCAATATGTCGAGGAGGGTGACGACTTCGATGCATATGATGCAAATGCAGCTGACCCTACTTTCTCTAAAGATGAATAATGAATGATGAATAATGATTAAACTTTGAACATTGATTGAAGTATTACTTTCATTTTTGTTTTCTTCTTGGTTGTGTATTGTGGATAGTGGATTTATAGTTCCACTGGTTTGGTATTTGGTAACTTTGATTTGATAATTTGGTTGGTAAATTTTAAGTTTTAATTGGATATAGACCGACTTATGGTTATGCTTATGGAGTGTGTGCTAATGTGTAATATACTTTCGAATTCTGATGTGCCCTAAATACCTAATTCTTATATTTTATACAATATATATATTGTTAGAGACTATAGAATCCATTTTTGATTCAACTGGGCCGCCCAAGTTCTGGGCACTCGCCTAGGCGCTGGGTGGCCTGGACCCCCAGGCCGCTTAGGACCCGCCTAGCGCTTTTTAAAACATTGGCCCAATTTGCTGAGTTCTAAATCACTAATGCAAATCAAATGTGCATCAAAGGTAGTTAAGAAAAAGGATGCAAGGGATTACTGCCATCGGATATTATTGTCTCTCGCATCTAATTCATGCAGGTTTGTTTAAGGCTTTAAGCATAACATGCAAGGACCCCCAATCATGCCATGTATATAATTAACAACTTCACGAGGCTGCACTTGCTCTAACGACTTGTGAAACATTAGGATGCTACTGGAATCTGCATCCTATAATTTTGACAGAATGAATTCCAGGAAAAGTAGGTGTCAGGATGCAACTTCGATTACAGTCATCGAATGCAATGCATCTCTTTTCAGAGTGCCTCTCAAAGAAAGCATTTAATTGGAATATCTTTTCAGAGTGCCTATCAAAACAGTAAAGGTCAAAGTAGGGACCATAGGGGCGCTATTCCAATATTATGTCCTTGTTTTCTTTTTCTTTTCTTTTTTTTCTTTCCAGAATTCTCTATCCCAACTTGCATTGAGCATAACTTTGCAAACTAGTATCAAAATGATAGTATTTTGGATACATGGGAAAGCTCGAAGGGTCTATTTTCAATAACACAATTGTTGAGAACTTTAACCCATTTTAAGTTTCATAATTTTGGAATTTGGATTATATGTCAATTACAGATATCATGACTGCATGTAACTGCACTGAAACAGCATTCAAAAGGCCCTCCCATATAAGCAAGGACTAGAAGCAAATTTGGCTAGCATGACTAGTTCCCAACATCAATGTATGTAGATAGCCTGCTACAGCCGAAGAGGGTCACCAGTTACCTGAACCAGAGAGATGAGATCACAACAGATCATGCAACTGATCATGACATGCATGAACGAAAAGAGAAAAATGAGTGGAGGTCCACATGTATCATTAGTAGGACATAACATCTCGACCATCAATGTCAAAAGGACTTTCCTCAAACAAATATGCCAAGTTGGCATATGGCATGACAACGTTTACTGATTTTATCTTATCTACCTATATGTGATGATCTTTTTTTTTTTGTTTTTTTTTTTGGGGTTGAGGGGGGGGACGAGGGTAATGATTCCTACATGTGCTGATTCCTCCCCATTTGCCAGGAGCATAACCTTGATAGAGGTGACACTATCGAGTACCCTGATCTTCCATATGTCGTTATTTCACATGATAGTGTTTACAGCCAGAAAATTATAATTATAGTGCCTAATGAGATGTTTCCACTGAAGCAGGCTGAAAGTTCATGCAAATTTCACTTGGCCAGTCTAAAAAAAAAGGTGGTTTGAGTATCAGGCACTTCAAAGAGACAAAACGTACACTGTGGAGATGGTTGTGGTGGTTCGCTTGCCACTAGGACCATCTCTGGTGCCCAATTATCTAGTATCAATATATTAGCCATGAAAAATATTATTGGCTTTGCAGTAAAGAGTGGGGAGTGGATCACGTTTCAGACACCTTTTGTTAAGCCCGTTGAACTCAAACTTTCCGAGCTATTCTGCATAGCCACTGGTCAGGGTTCCTGGGTGCTAGATTCTTTGAAAGACAGGGTAGTAAACAGGTCAAAATCCCTTGTTTCAAGACAGTCTCAATGACAGAGGCTTCAGATCTTCTAAAACTGATGAAGCACTAAATCTTGCTTTATTGTCGGATGTGGTGTCAACAAATAATATGGAGCCCATCAACACCAGGCACCATTTCAATCAACTCTTTCTACATCATCATAATCCCCCCAAAACCAGACCCCGCCACTGCATACATTGACCATCCTAGCCCCCCAAAAAGTGAACTCAGGCCAGCCTTCCACAAGTACACATGATGAATGAAGAGAGACAAACATACAAGGCACTCAAAAAGTACAGCGAAGGGCCATAGTGCACTCTTATTAGCTCCATAAACTTGGTCTTATTCAACCATAGATGTCCCTCAAGGATCCAGGAAAGGGGTTATATAGCTTTGAGTGTGTACCCATACACCCACCCATTAGTTACATAGCTACTAAGGCCTGTACTACTATTGTTGCTCAACAGTTACATCGAATTGTCTAAGAGGCTTTATTCGCTTTGTAGTTAAGATTGGGGAGTTGTTCATGTTTTGGAAAGACCTTTGGATAAGCCACTTGAACTTACCTTTTATAGCGATTCCGCAAAGCCACTGACCAGGTTCCCTGGGTGCTAGATTCTTCGAAAGACAGGGTAGTAACTGGGTCAAAACCCCTCCATTTCAATGCAATCACAATGACAGAGGCTTCAGATCTTCCAGCACTGATTGAAGGTCTAAGATCACGCTTTATAGCCAGATATCGTGCTAACAAATAATATGGACCCCCCTTGTTCAGTCAACTCCTTTTACATCACCTTAATCCCCATATCAGACCCCAGACAATGCATACAGAGCAAGGACAATCAGCCCCTTCAAAAGTGAATAAAGGCCAGCCTTCCACAAGGACACAAGAGGAATGGAATGAGGCAAACACACAAGGCACTCAAGAAGTATAGAAAATGGCCACAACCCACTGTTATTAGCTCTGTACATGAGGTCATATACAGCCATAAATGTCCCTCAAGGGTCCAGGTAAGGGATTTATATAGTATCGAGTGTATACCAGCAAGCCCGCCTATCAGTTATATGGTCGTTAAGGCCATGACCACCATTACTTCCCACCACTTGTGTGGCGGTTACAAGCCCATGCCCCACCATCAATGGCCCGATACTCATGGCTCATTGGTTAATGGTATGTTTAGCCCACTTAACAGGTCATTACTGCACATTCACGCCAATTAGTGCATGTAAGGTCATTATACGGCTATTAATACCAACATAGACCAAAACAACCTCTCTCACATGGCGTATGGCTACTAAACAACCCATGTTTGGGCTAGTACACAATTTCGATTCAGATTTCACACTTGACGATTATTAGTCAACATAATTCTATTAGGCGGAGGAAACCAACACGCATCTTTTCATCCACTGCCCTGTTGCTGAAGCTCTCCAGCAATCCAACCTCTCTCTTTCCGGTTGGAAATCGGTGACGCCTAAGGATGTCCAGCCTTGTAACCACATCTTCTTTCCTCCCTTGGCAGAAAGTTGTAACTCTTCTTTGGCAAGCCGCAATTGGTGCCACCCTATGGACCATATGGAAACAACGCAACAACCGTGTCTTCCAAGGGGTGGCTGCACCCATCCCTAAGCTTATTGAATCCATCAGGGGATTGATTATCTTTTGGGCTTCCCACCACCCCCTCTTCAAAGGCCTCCCTGTCTCAGCCTACCTCTCCAATTGGACCGACCTTCTCACCCATAAACATTTCAAGGTATCCCGATCAGGGCTCTAAAGACCTCTTAAAGCGGGGGCTATCAGACTCAATTTCAACTGTTCCTCCTTGGGAAACCCAGGCCCAGCCAGAATCAGGGGTATTTTTAGAAATCACCTCGGCTCCACTTTGTATTCCTACTCCTTCCCTATTTGAGTAGCCGACTCCACTGAAGCCGAGGCAACGACTCTCCTCAAAGGAATTCAAAGCTTTAACAGAGCTTGTGGCCTTCCCCTTTGGGTGGAAGGGGATTCGCAAAACGTTATTTCTTGGGCGTCAGGCAAATCCCAACCACCGTGGAGACTATGGCATATATTTGACGCTATCTATGATATTTGCAGGGATACGCCGGTCTACTGGACTCATATCTGACGGGAGGCCAACCAAATCGTTGACGGCCTAGCCAAACAGGGAGCGACATCCATTTTGATCTCGGGCTAAGAACTTTCTGTGACGATTCTTGGGCCCGCACTGTTGGAGTTTCCTAGTTCACGTGTTTTGGGACCAATTAGATATACATTTATTGTATCTTTTGGCTTACGTATCAGTGGGGCTGCGTCCCTTGGTTTATTGGCTTTCTTTTTCTTTCCTGTCACTATCCTCGGTGACTTTTCCTTTGTACTTCTTTAACCATCAATACAATGTTACCGGCATCAAAAAAATACCAACATAGACCGAAACAACCTCTCTCACATGGCATATGGCTACTAAACAACCCCATGTTTGAGCTAGTACACAATTCCAATTCAGATTTCACACTTGACCATTATTAGTCAACATAATTCCCCAGCCCAGGTGTATGGTCAACCAAGGTTCTTGCACGTCGATCACACTCATGTCCCATTAGGCCATGCTGCCCATGGTTTGACCATCATCACCATCCAAGCCGCAGCCTATTAGTCTTGGTGGTCCACAAAATCCCATCAACTTGGCCATTCATCAACACCACTTTCCCAACACCACACACCCAGTCCAAGTATGCATGTGCATTTGTGTCCCATATCACATGAGCCTTGCTTTCCAACAGATGTGGTAAAGCTGAAGAGAAAGCTAATGCCCCCGAAGTAGCACATTTGTAAACTTGTGGGTCATTTCAACTTTGTTCAATTGTCATTGTCAACGAGGTTTGGTGCACCTCACTTAAGTTGCACACATGACACTACGAGGGGATCACTCAAACCTCCCCCAACTTAACTCCAACAGCCTCGTTGGACGCTTGTCCTGCACATGGGTCTCAATAAACCTCGGATTGGCCCCAGGCTCACACATGCTTTGATGAAACCTTCTATTAAGTCACCATTGGTTAGATCCATTACTACCACCAATTCTCTTCACTAGTGCAAATATATTAGTTCCTTTGCTGCCACCGTGTGCCCACCTAGGTGCATAGTCAAGTCTGCTGTTGCCACCATGACCCATGCCTACTCATGCAATGCTCAAGAGGAAGGCCCACCTCCAAGCTGAGCACCAATGGTACTCCCCAATGCCACCTTGGGATTGGCCCCTTTAGAGTCATCACTTATCCAACTCGCTACAAAGAAACCTTTTTCCATGAGTAGCACCATTGTCTTTTCAATCCTTAGTTACAGCTCCTCCCAAGCCTGCACACCGGTCTCCCAGCTGCAATGTGTTCAATAGTTGCAAGGATCATGATCGAACTGGGATCTTCTCCTCCTCATCCTTAACATATTGCCCCCTATCTTGTAAGAAGTTCTCTAATACCTTGGAATCACTATTGCCTATGAGTACAGGTAGACTTTCACAGCTCGCTCTTCGAGACATCAGGCCATTCAGGGTCCATCATGAGAAGGGTCGCATCTTCTTGCAAAGCAACTAGATTCACCTTTGAGGCTTTGAGGTCCATCCCATACGAACATCACAGGTACTACATTGCTCCTCTACGTAAGCCTCTAAGACAGCTACCTGAGATTCCAAGGTAGTGAAGTCTTGCCCCGACCTACCGTCTTGGACCCCTTGCATCACAACTTGCTCCAAATGCACCTCGAGGTGATTGACAAGTTCCTAAAATTCAGCCGAAACACCACCAGCCATGGTCCCAAACCATGGCTCTAATACCAACTATCATGATGCTAATTTTTCACTAAGCCGACCAGTGTGACTCCAAGCAAAAGTCAAACCCGGACAAATGCAAGGTCAGCCATCTACAAGAACAAAAAAGTGGAGTGTAGCCAGACAAACACAAGGTATACATGAAAGTATAGACAATGCCCACAACCCACTCTTATTAGCTATATACATTTGGTCATCATGGATGCCCCTCTCAAGGTTTCTGGCAAGGGGTATATATAACTCCGAACAACTACCCACACAAACCCATCAATTACATGATCATTAAGGCATGCACCCCCATTATTATCCACCACTTAGTGGGCCATGACAAGCCTATGCGCCACCATCAATGCCTTACCACTCTTGGCACGGGCACTGCATTAAAGCTATTGCAAGACTCAAAGGTTGTCAAAAGCACCGATACGGTTTGGTGACCAACCATAAACGAAGCACCATCCCTGGTCTTCAAACAACCCATCAAAGCTCTCACAGGACACGGAGGTTGGCATGAGTTATGAGATGGTTTGTTCACACCATTAGCTACAAAATGGTCAATTTACATTCATTAAACACCATATTTGTTCTTCAAATACCACATCAAAGTTCTCATGGGCTCAGAAGTCATCATAAGCTCCATAATGGTACTTGGTCCCCATTGAGTAAGCATAGAAAAATCCGAATCCTACCAACTTTTCTAATCAAAACTTCCAATTCTCTTTTCTTGTGAACTTCACAAAATTGTGTGTAGTTCCTTAAACTTTTGAGTATCAAAACAATGCTCCCAAATCCTTGGAATTACAAAAAGTATATGGGTTCCCACCCAATTGTGTTGTACATAAATTGTATAAATCAGGAAAAAAGAAAAAGTCTTCTGCACAAGATGCAGTATGAATCTTTAATGTTTACCAGTAAGGGATAATTCAGTTAGTGGAAGTGAATTGGATAGTGGCATAGGGCGATGACCACAGTTTGTGGTCTTTATGTGTTTATGGTGTTTGTTGGGAGGCATTATGCATATGGATTTGTTTTGTTGTGCTCTCTCTCTCTCTCTCCACCCATTCTCCCTCTATTGAACAAGTTCACTCTCTTGTAGAATGGGAAGGTTTGTGGGCGTGTTGTTTCTCTCTTTTTCTCTCTTCATCCAATCTTCTCGCCCCCCTTTCCCCCTGCTCTCCTTTTCTTTAGGCCACCTCCAGTATGAGGTGCCCACCTAGGGGTCGCCTAACGCCTTTTAAAACATTATGTAAGAGTATAAGTGTAGAACACTAAGTTAAACTAATCTTCCCTAATCCAACCTAAACATTCTTCTCATCGTCCCCACAAGCTCCCTCTATCCTTTATTTCCAGATGATGTTGAGGTGAAAGTTCTTGATTTCAGCCAGAGAGGAGGCAACTCGGGAGGAAGGAAATTCCTGGAAATGGAAAAATTGAAGACATTTTGGGTATGATTGGGTCAAGACGAATCAGATATTCCCCCCCACTTTGCCTTATGGAGGGAAGGAGTTGGATTCCAGCATGGGGTGGTGATTTAACTGTCCAACATCCTAACCCTTAAACCAGGCGGCCCAATCCTGATTTGGCTCTGGTATCAACAGCTGTCAATAATTTGACAAACTCATTGTCTATGACTAAAGTTCCATATTTGCAAAAGTTGTCACACATGTGACAAGCACTTATATTTTGGTCAGGAATTTTTTGGCTTTGACTCAAACATGTCAAGAACAGTCTAATGCAAATTGTGTTACCTAATTTTCACTAGATTGAGAGACACTGAATATTCATCTACAGAGCTAATATTCCTCTTTCTTACTCTTCTTTATACAACTATCTTAATATTTTACAACTGTAAACCCTGTGCTTATTGGCCCTCTCCTAAAATGTTTGTGAGGATGGAACCATATTTCACGGAGCTTCAAAAAATTCTCTGGTTTCAGCATCTCCTGGTACCTCTGAAAAGATTTCCTTGTAATAATGAGTACATATCTTGGTTCATGAAAATCAACATTGGGAATGAAACATGTGTTAAATCCTAATCTTCCATTCATATACTAGAAAAAAAGTTGGAATGTTTAGGGGGACTTCTTTTTTCTTTTTTTTATCACCTACATTTCGAAATGGATTACAATTCTTTTATTTCATATTCACACTGCTGGTATGTGTGAGGTTAGAATGAATCCTGTTTTCTTCTTCTTTTTAACTTTCCAAAGGAGAAGTTACACTTTCAAATTCCTGATAGAAATTATTTAGGATTTATAAGTATTACCATGAAAAGCCCACTCAAGCCCTAAAAGTTCAAGAGGGCAGAAGGAATAATTCTGTGGGTATGCAGCATGAAATGTCCATTTATGGAAGCGATATGGGAGACAAACCTTAAAGTTGTAGAGCACACCAAGAAAGACAGATAACCCCTAATTATTTATAGCAAAAGAATGGTGGGTTATATGAAGAGAACAGGAGTTGATTGTGTAGAATGATCCATAATATTTATTTTAAGTTGAACTGCTAGTAGTAAGGTGGTTTAGGATCTTGTCTAGATAATATGAAGGTGATGATGGCCAGGTTCCACAACATGGCTTTGCTGATCCCAGCAGTGTGAGATGATGCTCTGACTGATATGGCTGAACCAAATGATGGTGTCAAGAAAAATCATCATGGCAAGAGCTCTCATGAGAAGACAGCTGTCAGCCTTAGCAATTCTGTTGGATTAGGACAATCCTTCATAAGAGAATTTGGTGAGAGTGACTACACATAGGGGCTATGTTACAGACAGGAATACACATGAGTGTGTGAAACGAATGCAGGTATGAGATATGCCAACCAAAAATTGGGCTTTCAGACACAAAACATCCGTATTCCGTACATAATTTAAAGGAGGGGGAAGGTGAGGTTTTAAGTGAGACAAGGTACTTCAATAGAAACATTTCAACAAAAAAAACAAAAATATCAAGTTATCAATCAACCCAAAAAAATGTTATTTTGACAAAAAAGGTTAGGTAGATGAGTCTAATGTTCAAAAGTGTTAGACAAGTGTGTTGCATCGTCTATGGTGAACCAACATATGCCAAAAACCATGGCATGTGTATCCAAGTTACATAGTAGATGGCAGGGGATTAACCAATTCCATTTTTAGAGATTCATGTGGCAATAAAAGGAACTAATAGGGAAGCCAGTTGACGTTTTATGATAGGATTTCCTGTAGTTACAGCTGAATTGCATAAAAAATAGTATGTAGTTGTCCACCTCTCATAGTTTCTTGTCACCATTGACTAATGGGTGGAAGAGAATGAAAATTTACAAGGATTGGGAATGGTGTTTAACTATACAGAGTTCACTCGAAGTCTTTAACGATCTCATTCGCTTCTTTCTAATCCTTCGCGAGGCAATGAATACAGAATGGAATAATGTAGAACTTCAGAATGTCCATAACTCCGAAACATCACAGAAAGATTCATTTGAATTTGAAATTACTTGATGTTATGATGATGCTACAATTTCCATGAGTTATGATGTTCACAGCTGGTTAACTAGCAACATCAAATATTTTTTTTGAATTGTAGTAACATGCCATGTTGATCATTCTAAAATAAAATATAGATTTTATCATTTCCAATTAGAAATTTATTTCATTCTTTATACTGCTTTTGCATTTCATTTTCCAATTTTGGCAAACACATAATTATCAACATAGAAAGAAAACCCCAAAAGTTATGATCATCTACAGTTCACACAACCCCTAACTTCCAACTATGAATCCTCTGCTTCCAATCACAATATGCGATAAATCGAGCAGAGAAGTTAGCAGAAGAGAAAGAAAATGAGAACCCATATTACTAGTTTTTTTTTTTTCAAGAACTCTAAAGTGTTGCAATTATTCCTCAATAGTCACCCAAAAAAGAAAAAAAAACCCAAAATTATTGAACATAAACTAAAAGAAAAGATAAGTAAAATGGTCCATGTAGGTAAATTTGAGTAAAGTAACAAAATCCAAGAACTACAAATAGACGTGATGGTAAAACGAGAGAGAGAGAGAGTCACCGTTTCTTTTGGCCCATTTATGTTATCATTTGAGCCTTCAATATCAGGCACAAGACCATAAGGAACACGACCTGGATCTCTGAGAATTGCAGTGGCATATGATGAAAGGATCATGGCCGCAAAAAAAGTGAAAATTAAGGAATTCAATAGGCCATGAGAGCTTTTCAAACTCAGCCATTCCTCTATAAATACGAAGACAGTGGAGTAGTAAACAAAGACAATGAGCAATAGGACCACAAATACAGGAAGAGAGAGGAACCTTCTCTTCATCTCCATAGAAAATCCTAAGGAACATTTATAATACACGCCACATATTCCTTTGAATTAGAGGAAAACCGGAAGAGAATTGCAGGTTTTCAATAGAGAAACGGTTTACATAGAGTAAGACGAAGGTGGGTTTTTCATTTCCTAGAATATTTTTGAGAAATTCGTGCTGGAAAGAAGTGCGTAACATAGGGAGTGATTTTGGGGGCAGAGAATTGCATGTTTTCAATAAGGAGTGATCGTCGCATTATAATATAATGGAATAATATTAAAAGACCTTCTTGAATCAAAGGAAGAAGTTTATATAAAGCCGGGGCTCTAAACAATCAAATGAGTCCACCTCAAAAATGTTACTAAGAGAGGTTGTTTTCAATCTTGATGCTCAAATATCTTCAAATTGATCATCTCGACTTCAAGATTCATGAACACGAGAAAAAAAAAAACGGATTTCGAATTTTAGAAATAGTGTATCTTGTAATGCATTTTTGGATTGTCAATTTTCAAGATTTTCAAATGTTTATAAATATGCTCGATCTACACTATTTTTGAAGCTTTAAATTTTATGATTAAAGATGGAAAACATGTTTTAAGGCTATCACAAAGATTTCTAATATTGAAACTACATTTCTCCATACTATTTGAATATGCGGTTTACTCTGATTGTTTAGAGTATCGGCTCTATACAAACCGCACCCATTTTTAAATATACACAATTTGATTATTATAAATAATTACAAAAAATAAAAATTAAAAATCACACATTCCAAAATATTTTTTTAGCTCAATTAATATAGGTCGTCCATTTCAGTGAGACGCTTAGATCTAAGCCTCAAAAGGATTTTTTTTCCTTTTCAAAAATTTTTGATGACTTTTTTTCATTAAATGAACAATGATAACAAAAAAGAAAAAATTAAGTTTGAGTTTATAAAGGCCTAGATATTGAAACTCGCCAAATGGATGGTCTAGATTCATTGTTAGAGGGGGACTCATATTGAGCACACAATTCTAGTGTTTTAAGGATTGATTATTGGAATGAGGAGAGGGTATGTATAATTTTTAAGATCATACAAATGCCACAAACATGGTTTTTCTAGAAGTATAATTTCTTTAGGGCAAGCTTTCTATGCTTCCTCTACAGCATAAAAGTTCTATCCTCCCCTTTATCCAACCGTCCATTCTGAATGGAGGGCTAAGACCCCATTCACAATGTCCCGTCTCTACACTATTTTATTTTTTATTTTTTCTATAAACTATTTCGACACCAAATGTTGGACGTTCATCCTCTATTAAACTCGCACTAGCAAAAAATATATAAAAAAAAATTTCAATAAAATAAAATGATCAAAATACCCCTGAAAGTTTCAAGGGTTATTGTGGTCATTATATTTTATGGAAAAATTATTTTTAATACTTTTATAGGTGCGCCCCAATGAGAAGATAGCACGTACCAAATTTCGTATTTATACAATTCGTATAAAAAAAACTAAAAATAAATTACTTTGAGATATCGGATCTAAGATCAAATGGTGAGTGGCTCTCTTGATGAAAATTGGACGGCTGGATGGTAAGGGGAGGAAAGAACTTGTATGTTGTAGTGGAAGCATAGAAACCTTTCCCGAGCAAGCTTCCTATGCTTCCCCTACAACATAGAAGTTCTATCCTCCCCTTTATCCAACCATCCATTTTGAATGGAGGGCTTAGATTGCCCCATTCACAATGTCACATCTCTACACTATTTGATTTTTAATGTTTTTTCTATAAACTATTTTGACACCAAATTATGGATTTCCATTCCTCTATTAAACTCACACTAGCAAAAAATATAAAAAAAATATTTTCAATAAAATAAAATAACCAAAATACCCCTGAAAGTTTTAAGGGGTATTTTGATCATTATATTTTATCAAAACATTATTTTTAATAATTTTTATAGGTTCACCCAATGAGAAGATGGCACGTACCAAATTTCATCTTCATACAATTTGTATGAAAAAAGTAAAAATAGACTTTGGATCTAAGATCAAACGGTGAGTGACTCTCGTGATCAAAATTGGATGGCTGGATGGTAGGGGGAGGATAAAACTTCTATGATGTAGGGGAAGCATAGAAACCTTTCCCATTTCTTTATATTACATTGACACAAATAATGAAATCATTCCCCTATATGTGTGTGTACACTTGAAATTCCTTTTTTTCTCATGTCCATGCATCTTGATGTCGCGATGGTCAATTTGAGGATATTTAGGCATCAAAACAACCGCTTTTAGTGAACGTTTTGAGGTGGACTCTAATTTGATTGTATTGAGCCTCAACTCTATATAAACTTTTTATATATGTGTGCATGTGCATGTGCATGCTTAATATGCATTTTATATATACATATGACAACGTTTCTCTATGAGTCCCAAGACTCGTATTTAGAAAATGTGTACTCTCCCAAAAATCTATTTTACGATGGATTTTTAACACAATTTTTTAGGAATATATAATCTCTAACATGGAAATCATGTTATATAAATAAACAATTTTTTAAAACTAGAAATGATAATTTTATAAACAAATATTCAAACTATTGGTTTTAACCTTTTTATAAAGGACCACTCATTTACTCCATCTTTAATATGGATGTTGAATGCCTCGCGCTATGCAAATGTAGGAATATGTCCCTCGACACATAGAACGATTTTCTATATATCATCATCTGAGCCTTATGCTAACTATTTGGGGTTGGCTAAACGAATTGGGTTCTGCCATTCTGCTCTATCAAGGTTCATATGCTTAGTAAGTCCACAAGTTACTATATTTTTTCTTATGACTTTCATACATGTCCTTTTGGGCCCTCCCCTAGTCCTTTTAGAGTATTCCATTTGAACTAAATTGTACATCTTAATCAGTGTTGTATCAGGCCTACGATATTCATAGCCAACACACCTAAATCTATTTCCCTCATCTTATCATTTATTGAAGCCACATCTAGTTATTTTTGAATGTATTCATTTCGAATACATCCTTTCTTATCTTGTCATTCATCAATCTAAACTTCCTCATCTTAGCTACATTCATCCTATGGGTATGTCATTTCTTGACCGCCCAATATTTCGTTCCATAAAGCATGACTAGTCTTACAGTTGTCCTCCTTCAGTTTCATTGGTATACAACGATCCTATAAAACTCCAAATGCAAATCTCCACTTCGCCTACTCCGCTCAAATTTTATGCATGATATCTTTTTCAATTCTCCATTATCATGGATTATCGAACCAAGATATAACAAATAATCTATTTTAGGTATTTTTTTGGTCAACAATGTTAACAATTTTCTATAAATACAATAGTAAATATAGTTGTAAGCCCATACTTACATTCCCCAAGGCATAAGACATCCATCATAAAAATGGATACAATGGGTGTTCCTTCCAAAAAATGAAGGAAATGCTTTCATAGACTAAACGTAGTTTATATTGTAATGCATTATCTAGACGTCCATTTCACCTTAAATATAAATGCTCATGTATTCGTACAATCTATATATTTTTTTGAGCTTAAAATTTCATAGTCAGCATTGAAAATTGATTTTAGAACCATCATAGAGATTTCCGATGCTCAAAGTGCTTTCCAAATGAGGACTCGAGGTGAGGCTTTATTTTATTTTCATAAAGCTTACGGCTTGTAGAAACTACATTCAAAATTAAAACCCATGATCTAAATAATTTTCATCATAAAATCATTGTTTTCAATTTTGAGATTTTTTTTTTTTTTTGGCATATTAGTGATCTCCATGTTAGAGATTATATGTTCCTTTTTTTTTATTTTTGCATATTAATGATGCCCATGTTAGATATTATATATTCTTAAAAAAAATTAGTTCCAAAATCGATCTCAAAAAAGGAATTTTACGAGGGTGCTCATTTCTACATATGGGTCTTAAGACTGATAGAAACCATGTCCTATAAAACATGATTATGTCCCTAAATTAGAGTCACAGAGAAAATAATGTAATTCTAATTTATAGTTAGGGAAATTTATCAAATTGCCTATGAGATATGAAGAAGTTATACTTTACTCATATCTTTTGATTAATTTCAAAATAAATATAAGAAAAATATGGTTTGTGTTGGAATAGTTTTAAATGGGTAAAACAAATACGTGTACATGTGCTGGGAAGTGTCCGCCTGCACCATTGCGATAATATGCACATATCTATGAGAGACGTGACTTGGTCTTGTGGGGGGACACACTACATCCATGTTCCCTCCATACATTGACCAACTTTAATAGACTAAGTACAAGCCTTTATGATTGATTATAGGTCATAGGTTCTATTGGCTTGGTTTGAGAAGATTTGTGGATTTTGAGAAATAGTATAGATGGAGTGCCATAGTAAGTTTCAAATGTTCCAAACGAAATGGATCCAGCTTTTTTTTAATCATTTTTTTATTTTATAAAATTTATTATTCATAAAATAAATTTTAAAAGTGCATTATATAATTTATTATTGCATCATAACAAATCACCACCATTGATGCGAGAAGCCCCAAATCCTTGATTTGGCTAGGAGGCACTACACCGCTTTGGGCCCAAGAAGCGAAGGGTTTTAATGTGATCTTTATAAAACCCTAATGAGGGTGGCATGCCACCCCTTGCTTCCGTAGGTTTTAAGACTTGTATCTTATATAAGCTACTGTAATGTCATTATTAAAGGGGACATTACACTTTCTCATATCATGGTGTATTCCCCTTATCTTTTTTACACCAATTACAACACTCAATTTTAAAAATCTAATAAATATCAAATCACAAAATTAAGAGAAACCATTTTATGAAAATTGTAAAATCTTAACACTCACATATCTGAACACACATATGTCACCACGCATGTACCTCACACATGTGCTATAAAACACTTCATACTTATCAATGTTATATGCCGTAGCTGAACAAAGGTCTCATATCTAGGGTTGGGCTTTTCACTCATACCCATTGGGTATTGATGTGATGGTCTTATGAGATGCATGTGTGTAACACATTAGCCATTTTTGTGCCACACGCAGCTTGTGTGGACCTCCTTAACTGGAATTAGCCTACAACAATTTTAATAAATCCTTTTTCCTTTGAAATGAATTGTTCAATTTTTTTTTAAAATCATGGTAAATTATTATTCTTATTAATTCTCATTAAAATATCATGGTTTGGTACTTCTCATAAATCCAGTGGCAAAAAAAGGGTCCCACTGGAGGTTGGACTCTATGGTACTCCACTGGACTAGACCTAGAAACCCAATCCAATTTCTCAGACCAACGTAACAAGCCCCTACGAGTCACAGACATTTGTCCGGATATGAGTGGGCCTATCGAAGCTAACAGATAGCAGGATGGACTCTAGGGTATTCAGTGTATTATAGGTCCCCCCAACAGACATGCACTCTTGCAGATGCGAGGGTCCTCTCAGCACGCACGCACAATTCTAATAGGTAAATCTTACCTCATCAGATTGGTGTCCCAATATGCGACTGTCTATGTACACCTTGTGAGCAAGCTACATGTGTTTGGGATTTAGGTTCATATCCTCTTATAACCTAACTATGCTAACATCGGGCCTATAAAAATATCTCAAACAAACTGGGATCCATTCATCCCCAAGCTCTGGCGCACACGACATGACACGAATGCAGGCATACTGACCTTGATTAGAGAAAAACCCTAAGAACTCTTGATTCTCAAAGAAATAAGATTAACTCATCTAAAGAGTTAAGGAGCTTGCTCCTCCCCCTTTCTTGAGAACTTTCCCATTCACATCTCTCAAGGCTTGCTTAATGGGGAAACACCTCGTCGAGTTCAAGGTTACCCTTTGATCGGCCTGTGGTTTCAAGAGTAGTTTTCTACGGCACCGGAGTGGCCCGAGTTGATAACCTTCATCTCTTCACTTTCCATGACAGGAGTCTTAGATATAACAACTTTTCATATTAATTTTAATTTGATAGAAGCACTATCCAAAAGATTTAAATACCAAACCAATAGGTTTTTTTTTTTGGGCTACTGGGGAGTGCTCTTCTACTTTAAAGGAGGTTGCTAAAATCTTAGGGGGGGGGGGGGAGCGCGTTAAACCCATCGGGAAAACCAGATCATCCCTCAACCGCTATGGATGACCACATGATCCTTGGAAGACGAATCCTAGGGTCGGCATACATTCCCCAAGGCCATCGGATGGATATGGAAGAGTTAGTTAATAATCGTGAAAAAGCCTGTCCGTCCTGAAGATCATGTAGGAATCTTTATTTTATCCTTATTAAGTCAATTATCTTTTCATCTGGCTGGAAAATGGTCCGCAACTCATTAATTCCGTTAGCCCATGCCTTTTGGTAACGATCTGGTATTTCCATTGTGCCGACAATCCTAGCGGGCATTTACCACGGCTTATTCAACTGAGTCGCGACAGGCAATCACTACATTGAAGGAAGCGCTCTGGTTTTACAGGTACAAACCTTCGGTTTCTACTTTCTGCAACTTTGCTGCAATTCTTACGATGCTGAAAATTTCCGAAATTTTTTGGGTTTTATGTCCGAAACGGCACGGCGGTGTTTACGAACTTGGTGCAAAAACGCCGCATTATGTGGCGTTTGTTTATCAGTTTCTTATCGTTCTGATACCTTCAATAGTATTGTTTCTGTATCTGTAGGTTTGGGCCTACGAGCACATCGTTGTGCTGTGTGCCCCTCGAGCTACGATCGCGAAGTCATATGCTTGAGGATTGGCATATGCTGATGCTAAAGATTCCTTGAATCCCTGAGAGTTGGGTTTCTATCAAAGGGCTCTTGATGAACTTTCATTTTTTGATTGGGTTATACGTGGACTTAGAGAATTCATCTTCCAACTGACGGTTAGGTATGGCTTCTCCTTGTGGGGCAAAGCTTCACCCAAGGGTACTTCTCTCACCGAGTCTTGCAGCAATTTCGCTTTATCCAAAACTTCACATCTTCTACCAAGGGTATTGGCCGTAGACCCATTTTGCCGTTGCACCCATACTCTTCAGGTCTTCTTGGAAGGGCAGTCTTGTCATGGAAGTGTTCATGAGAGGAAGGCCTCGCCAAGCAAGAAAATTCGACATGTACTTCCAATTACTTATCATGGTGGGAGCGTTCTCCCCCCCTTCCCTTGCACGAAACTGTTCACAGCGTAAAATCAAGGGGATCTTCGATTGAAGATCCCTCAGATCTAAATACTGCAAACTTAGTCTTAAATATTTGATAGAGAGTGGATTCAATCGAATTCTGATCCAAAGGCAGATCTATCAAAAAACGAATAGATCTACTCTCATATTAGTGACAGAGCCAATATCGATCTTATGCACAAAATATGCAAAAAAAATTGTTTAAATCTAATAAATAAATAAAACAACCAAATGGAGAAGAAAGGTTACCTGGCTGAGCCAGTTGGACGAGAACACCCGAGGTGTCGAGGCCTCGCTCATATCAGGATCGCGGTTGTGTTTACATTGTGAATCCTCCAAGTCTCTCTTTAAATTTGACCAAGCTTTGGTTTGGTTGAACTAAGGTTTTCTAGATTTGATATGAGTTTGCAGGTTGAAAATGATTTATAGCTTAGGGTTTTACGAAGGTTTTGCCTGGATCTAGGGTTTTGCTCTTCTACTTGACTATTTGGTTTTCTTGGCTCACACGTTCTCTCCCTTAAAAGAGGCACAAAATGTGTTTTTATAGACTGAAAAGTGTGTAGAATAGATAATTACCAAAAAAACACAATATCTACCAGTATACTGGATTACAGGATAGGGGCCATGGATTATGGTGTTCTATGGTCTAGGGATCTTATGGAATAGTATGGTCCTAAGGGTTGTCTAAGGTTAAAAAAATCATGAAATTCGCTAGTTTTAAAATGGGGTGTCTACATTGCCCCTCTTTGGCACTTCCTATCTTTCAAATGACAGGTGAGTGGCAAAGAAGTAGGCACTATTGACATTTTTTATTTTATCATGATGTCATGTGGTCAGAAGGCACACCAACATTTACGTCTAAGACATTACGCTTCCTGTTCACCCACCTAGAACATTTTCATCCTAGGGTTTTAGGCTTGAGATCTTCCTGTGATTTTTGAAAGCTTGGACTTAAAAGTTAGATTTTCCTGCCATACCACTTAACTTTAGGGGTTTTGAATTTCATGGTTTTAAACCTGGCATTTTCCTTGATTTTTCTTTAGGGCTTTCTAAGGTTTTAAAAGGCTTTACCTATTTGGGAAAAGGTGTTCTCGTTGAATTTTGAAGAGAGAGATGAGGCGGCGTTGCGGTAGCATTAGGTACAAGTGCGCAACTCTCTTATTTTAGAAGACATTTTTAGAAATTTTGAAAATTGGAAGAGGTTAGAAATACAATCAAGAGTATGCCAGGAGTATGATTTTAACAAAGAAATTAAGGTTTTTGAAAACACAAGATATTTAGGGAAATAAAATAAAAAGATATTTCGAAAAACAAATTTCGTTAACAGTTTTAGCTCGTGCAACCATGGTGCACTATAAGCAGTTTAATGTCATTTAGTGATGGACGAATACACCCAACCCTTTACATCGTATGGGGCTAGACGGATACACAGCCAACCTTTTACATCATATGGGGCTAGACGTTTGAGATACACACGGCTTTTTACGTTATACATGGTTAGATGGCTACACTCGACCTTTTACGTCATATGGGACTAGATATTTTTGAATGAAAATGAATTTCATTTGAAAGTTCACAGTTTAAACTCATGT
Organism: Amborella trichopoda; assembly: GCF_000471905.2. The sequence continues at coordinate 482,352 of NW_006494916.1, read as the reverse complement.
CACTAAAGAGCATTTTGAAATTGACACACCCGACCTTTTATGTCATACGGGGCTAAGTGTTTTGAATTGGATTTTGGTCGGCAGTTTAGGCTTGTGCCATCAAGGAGCATTTTCTTTTTGAATTAAAAATTTTTTCATTTGAAATTGGGTGGCAGTTAAGCTCATGCCACTGAGGAGCACTTTTGAAAAGAAAAGTTTTGAAATGAAATTTTCAAGAATTTGTTTTTTTAAAAAATAATTTGAATGACATCTTGTTTTTTTATTTTTTATTTTTATTTTTTTAAAAAAAAAACACTTTTATGGCCTTTCTCATTTTTTGAAAAGAAAATTTGCGTTGCACGAAAAAAAAAAAAAAATTTTAAGGTTTACTTGATTTCAAAAATAAAAAAATTTTAAAAATCACTTTTGCTTCAACAGGTGCTCTTTAAAAGCAAATTCATTTTCCCAAAACATAAAAAATAAAAAGAGAAGCGCATCTTCACTTAAAAAAAAAAAAGGAAGAAAAAATCACCTTCAAGACGTCTTGCACTTCACAAAAAAAATAAAAAAAATGAAACAAGAAACAGAAATTCATTGAAAAAAAAGAGGTTCGTTGTTGTAAAAAAGTTGTTTTTGTTTTTGTAAGGCCATTCTAACTCCCAAAAAAAAAAAAAACAAGTGGGTGTTTAGGGACATCTTTCTTGTCCAAAAAAAAAAAAAAGCCAAACAGAAAAAGAAAAATGCAGATTTAGCCATTTTGTTTTTAAAAAATCAGCTCTTTTGTAGGAATCTTTGTTTCTAAAAAAAAAAAAAAAAAAAAACAAATTTTTTTAAGGCCATCTTGCTAAAAAAAAATAGAAATAAAAGTATATATATATGGGTGCGGTTTGTATAGTGCCTAGGCTCAAAACAATCAAAATAGAGCCTACCTTCAAAATAGTGTCGAGAAATGTGGTTTCAATAATGGAAATCCTTTTGATAGCCTTAAGATATATTTTCACCTTTATTTATAAAGTTTAAGGCTTCGAAAAAGTGTAGATCGAGAGATCTATAAAAACCTTAAAATATATTTTCATCTTTATTTATAAAGTTTAAAGCTTCAAAAATAGTGTAGATCGAGATATCTATAAAAACTTGATAATCTTGAAAATTGACGGTCCAAAAATGCTTTACAAAATACACTATTTTCAATACTTGAAATCCTTTTTTTTCTTATGTCCATGCATCTTATTGTCGAGATGATCCATTTGAAGATATTTGGGCATCACAACAACCTCTTCTAGTGAAATTTTTGTGGTAGGCTCGAATTTAATTGTTTAGAGCCTCGGCTTTATATAAACTTTTTTCTCTCTCTCTATATATATATACAAGGAAAATGATGAGATTATTAGCCCACTAGCTCATATCAACATATGAGCTCAATGGCCTAGATTCAATTTGGGCCGATCTGATGGTCACGACTTTATTTCGTATTTGAATTTGAATTTGAATTTTTCTTCTATGAATCCAAATAACTTGAAATTTTAAGCCTAAATTTTTCTCATCGTGGTGCACCTAACAAAAATAGTTTAAAAATAATTTATAAAAAATAAATTGACCAAAATAACCAGAAAACATTGCAGGGGCATTTTGAACAATTTATTTCTCATAAATTATTATTTTTTATATTTTTATTATGTTCTCCTATTTTTTAAGAATGCATGCCTAAAATTTATAGTAATTTGGATTTGTAGAAAACATATTGAAATTCATATACAAAATAAGGTTGTTACTGTCAGATCGGCCTAGATTCAATATGGACCCATTAGGCTCATATGTTGATATGAGCTAGTGGGCTAA
>NW_006494916.1:469311-480514 GCF_000471905.2 Amborella trichopoda | reverse complement strand
CATGGTGCGTTTTGTATGGAGTCGAGGCTTGAAACAATCAAACAATGTCGAGAAATGTGGTTTTATTACCGGTCCCGATTGAATATGGGCCGATCTAATGATCACAATGGTATTTCGTAATTGAATTTTTAATAATTTTTCTATAAATCTAAATCACTTGAAATATGGACTTTCTATTCTTCAAAAATAGTGAAATCTAATAAAAAAATCAAAAACATAATTCGTATAAAATAAATTGATCAAAATACCCAAAATTTTTTTCAGGGGAATTTTAGTCAATTTAGTTTTTACGAATTACTTTTTAAATATTTTTATTAGGTGCGCCTTGATGAGAATAGTTGAATCTCCAAATTTCATATTATTTTGATTTATATCAAAAATATTAAAATTATATTACTAAAATATAGTCCTGACCATCAGATCGGCCAAGATTCAATCTAGGCTGTTGGCCTTATACTATTCCATCAGCTGGTGGATTGGCCCTAACATTTTTCTATACACACACATACACACTGTAAGGGTCACGAGTCATTGGAGCCAGATAGCTCGTAAAAGTGGAGAGGCGGAAGCCACGGGAAGAAGAAGAAGCGCACTCGGTAGAGAGGACGAAGGGTGAGCACTGGCCGTATGGCAAAGGAGACACCGCACATGCAAGAAGAAGCATTGCCGCGAGAAGAGAAGCCTAGCACCGCGTGCAAGGGTTAAGGACGCGACAAAGAGGAGAGAGAAAAAGAAAGATTATTGCCGCATGGAAGGTAGTATATCGCCGCGCGAGGAAGAGGCTAACACCGCACTGAAGACAAGATATTGCCGTGAGTGAAACGTCATGCGTGTGAGGAGCAGTGTTGCGCGGCGGAAGGCGTTGCCTTTCGGAGTAATGCCGCCTGGACTATTCCCATGAGGGGTATCGCCGTCTGGTGCGACGTGGCGGATGGCCAGCAGGGTCAGCGCGGCGCCGCTTTTGTCAGAGACATGGCGCAACTCTAACGCCCGCTACAGTTTCTTTCCCACCTATCGTGACGTCAGCCACAGTGGGCCTCACCAACTCCCACCAACCCTCACCTACCGCCACGTCTTTAAATAGCACCCCACATCTTTTGTCGCCTACTTTTCCTTTCCTTCTCCAATCTTTCCCTGCCTCTGCACCACGCATAAACACTGCGCTATCACCGTGAGGGGGAGACTTCTGCAGCGAAGGTGGCCTGCGTGTGAGAGCTTGAAGGCGAGGCTGCTGCGGGGAAGAAAGGGCAACTTGAGCGAGGAAGTTTGGAGCATCACAGCCCTTTGGTAAGTGGATCCAGTGCCATGCTTGCGGTCTTCCCATAAATCATATGATGAAAAGAATAAGATAATGGGAAGGGGAATAATGAACAAGGGTGTAAACACTTAAAATGATAAAAATGAAGTAAAATAATCGTGAGCTTAGACAATGAGTTTTAGGAAGATCTCAAATGTATTTCTTTGCCAAACTTACAATCTTGTTTGGTATGACTAATGCTACATCTATGGAATACATATAATGATGTTAACATGTGAATGTTCATGGGAAAAAGGGAATTTCCAGCAACAGTGAAAGCTCTTGCATTGAGCTTTTTGCTAGCCAAATGATGCCTAAATGGGGTCACACTGATCTGGAACAAGAGATGTGTGTGTCTAGTTTAAGTTTTCTCTTGATGTTTTATCTGAATACTGCATAGAATGAAAAATATAGACCCAAACTTGAGATAGGCTACTGCCCACAGTTGTTGTAAATTCTAGCAACCGCGACTTGTTTTGGGCCATGCCTTTGCCCTAGCAAAAGGCTTCCAAATGCCCTTACGTTGGACCATTGGAAAGATTTATGTAAGGGTTCAAAGTTACATGTTTTAAGATTTTTGAAATTCTATGTGAATTTTGAGTTATACTCTAAAATACATGAACATGTCACTGTTCACAGTGAAAACTATATGTGCATTGTTGCTTATGTTTGACCATCGCCGTCGGTGAAAATTGCATATGTGTAATGCCGCGCGCGTAGCGCCGCGTGTAACGCCACGTGCACAATGCCGTTTGCGCAATGCCGTATATATAACGCCGTGCGTGTAGCGTAGTGTGCGTAGCACCGCGCACGTAGCACCATGTGCATAGCACCGTGCGCGTAGCGCTGTGCGTGTCACTGCCGTCTGAGTGTCATGCAACAATCTTCATCTAATGAACACTAAATACCATACTGTTTTGGGAATGGTATATGCGGCTATACTCTATGTGAAATTTGATTAGTGCCATATTGATGTGACTATTTCATGATGAAAGCTTCATGATGAGTACCAAGATGCCGTTGATGATATTCATGTCTGAATGCTATGCTAAGATTCATGGAATGAATGCTTTGTGTTAATTGCCATACTGTTAGGATGAGAATGTGATTCATCTGTCATGGAGCATTTAATTGGAACGAATGAATTGAATGTTCGAGCCTGGAAAGAGACCTTAATGATGACCACTACACAATGGGACACCCATTGGTAGTGAGTATTTTACTGTTACAATGGTGAGAATACTGACCACTATTTACTGATATTGGCTACTACGCGATGGAGCACTCATCGGTAGTGGAGATTGAAATACTGAGAAGGTGATGCTGTCACATTCCCTAACCTGCACAATGACAAGAACTGGTTACGGGAGAAAGAAGGGTCGCTCCCTGTGATTCATGAGATGAGATATGTGATTGATGGATGCCTTGCAAGGTAAAGGCTTGTTGATCCCCCAAGATGTGCTGGGGACTGTGTGTGTGAGTTGAGGGTAGTACAAAGCAGATTAACCTGCTTGTCATTATCCTCCCTCCTATGGAGTGGTAGAAGTCCTAAAGAACGAGATTGGCTTGGCTTGATGGATAGGGATTCTACTAGCAAGAGTAGGTAAATTAGGGAATGAGTATGAAATGCATGTATTGTCTGCATGATTGTGCTTGTGATAGATGCACTTTATTTGAATATCCTGTTATAACTGGTGCACTGATTTGATAGCCTATGTAGTTTATCATTGCGCTGCTATAAATGATAATCAATGAGATTGTTCGTTTTACCTGAGTAGACTAGTTGCCTATGCATAGCACTAGATCTTCTTATTGAGCCTCAAAGCTCATTCCATTGTATTTTCTCCCTGTAGATCAAAAGTGATAGGACACGGTTTGGAGCGTGGGCTGCAATTGAGGATTGAGGCGACCACCTTTGAGGAAGCTTTAGAATCTTGTAGGTTTTGGGCTTTCAGCCCTGCTTATATTGTTTTTGGAAATTTTGTAATCATGGACCTTAGAGCCTTGAGTTTTGTTATATCATTTTTGAACTATAATGAAATGTAATATCTTTCTCTTGATGGGCTTGTTAATTTTAAATTTATAAGATTGTATGAGCATTTGCTTCCTTGGTTTGCTTGATTACCAAATTAAGGCATCATATATACCCTTACTTGAATGATAAATGCCACATTGGAATCACGAGCCCGCGTCCGGTCCGCTTCCATTGAGAAAGTTAGGCAGCCGGGAGCGGAGCGGGGTCGTGACAGTTATGGCATCAGAGCAGCCAGGATAGGGTATTTGACCCAAGATGGTTAGGAGAGTCTTTAGATTAGATATGGGGAAGACAAGTGACTAGGTGCTCCTGTGAATAGGTTAAAGATGCAGAGGACTCGTACCCATAACGTGAGTTCCAGCAATGAGAACACCGAGGCACTCAGTGAGTTCTACAGAACTTTGAGAGCTATGACCCATATGATGAAAGAGTCGATGCCAGTTCCGCCCACCCCTACCTTGGAGTAGAACGATAGTATCTTGATTGAGAGGTTTAGAAGGCTAGTGCCCTCAACCTTTTTGGGGGAGGAGGAGTAGAGAAGGCAGAAAGATGGAAGAGGCAGATAGAGAAGATTCTGGAAGTGTTGCACTGCTCGGATGAGCAGAAAGTTAGACTCAAGACATTCATGCTATAAGGAGAAGCCGAACATTGGTGGGATTCGGTAAAGCAAACCTGGAGGGAGTTAGGAACCGAATCGACTTGGGAGAACTTTCTGACAACCTTTGAAGAGAGATACTTTCAAGACTCAGTCAGGGAGACGAAAGAAGTAGAATTTATTGAGCTCCAACAGGGGAACATGACTGTGGAGTAATATGCCACTAGGTTCGCAGAACTCTTGAGGTACGCGCCTCACATTATTAACACCGAGACGCGAATGGCAGCCAAGTTTGAGAGGGGCCTACGGCTAAATATAAGGGGTAGAGTAATGTCGACCAAACTAAAGTCATACGCCCCGATGATAGACTTCGCCCTGAAGATTGAAAGAGACTGCGAGGACCACCGATCGAGGAAAGAAGGGAGAATGAACGCTGTATCATCGGGGAGGTTCGGGAAGGCACCACAACACGTTCCAAGAAGAAAAATGAGTAGGAGGCCATATCAGCTAAACCTGAGAACTCAGAAGAATCTCACGGGTGGCATAAGCAGTGATCAACGTCCGGTTTGTACTCATTGTGGAAAAGACAACCACAATGACGAAGATTGTTACCGGAAGAAGAATGTGTGCCTAAGGTGCGGCAAGCCAGATCATTGGGCCAGGGACTGCCTTATGATGAAGACCAAGGATCACTTGAAGGCCCAAGGTCGAGTGTTTTCCCTTACGGAGAAAGAGGCCAAGGCGTTCACGTCAGTGATTCGAGGTACACTCTCAATCTGTGGTATTAAAGCTAGAGCCTTAATTGACCTTGGATCTTCTCACTCGTTTATTGCACCCCCATTTTGCTTGCCATTTGAATGTTGCACCTATACACCTTAACTACACCCTAGTAGTATGCACACTAGTGGGAGGCTCTATGGAAACTGATAGAGTGTATAGGCAGTGTAAGGTCTCAATTGATAAGTATGATCTGCTAGTGGATTTGATTCATCTAGATATTCAAGACTTTGATGTCATTCTAGGCAGAGACTGGTTGTATACAAACCATGACATAGTTAACTGCCATGAAAAGATGGTGACTTTTAGGCGTCCTAACCAAGTGGAGTTACACTTCGAGGGCATTAAAGATACCACCCTTTTACACTTCATCTCTGCCCTTCGGGCCTTCCGACTGGTGACTAAGAGATGTGAGGGGTACCTGGCTTATGTAGTGGAGAATCGGGGTGTTCAGGCTCAGTTAGAAGGAATACCCCTGGTGAAGGAGTACCTTGAGGTATTCCCTGAAGAACTGTCATCCCTATCACCAGAAAGGGAGATTGAATTTGAGATAGAGGTAGTCCCGGGCACAGTGCCCATCTCTAAAGCTCCGTATAGGATGGCCCCGGCAGAATTGAAGGAATTAAAAGAGCAGTTGAAAGAGTTATTGGAGAAGGGGTTTATTCGACCAAGTGTGCCACCTTGGGGTGCATTAGTCCTATTTTTGAAGAAGAAGGATGGGTCACTGAGACAATGTATTGATGATAGGCAGTTGAACCAAGTAACAGTGAAGAATAAGTATCCTCTGCCTAGAATTGATGACCTTTTTTATCAGCTCCAAGGAGCCCAGGTATTCTCTAAGATTAACCACAGGTTGGGATATCACCAACTAAGGGTGAAGGAAGGAGACATCCCAAAGACTGCCTTAAGAACTCGGTGCGGACATTACGAATTCATCGTGATGCCTTTCGGGTTAACCAATGCCCCGGCTGCATTCATGGATCTGATGAATAGGGTATTTCGACCCTTTCTTGATGACTTTGTAGTAGTCTTTATTGATGATATTCTGGTATACTCAAGAATCTTGGAATTACAGGAGTAGGATATCTGATCCGTTCTACAAACCTTAAAGTCAGGAAAGCTGTATGCTAAAGTTAGTAAGAGTGAGTTTTGTCTTCCCAACGTAACTTTTCTGGGTCACATTATTTTCAAGGATAGAATCATGGTTGACCCCTCCAAGGTGGAAGCAATACTTAATTGGGAAACACTAACAAATGTGACTGAAGTTTATAGTTTTATGGGATTAGCCAGATACTACAGGAGTTTTGTGGAGGGATTCTAAAAAATAGCACTTCCCTTGACCCGACCGACCCAGAAGAATGTGAAGTTCATATGGTCAGAGGATTGTGAGGAAGGTTTCTAAGAACTTAAGGAGAGACTAACCACTGCCTCGATTCTGACACTGCTTGAGGGAAGTGAAGATGTTGTGGTTTATACTGATGCATCACATAAAGGGCTCGAGGGTGTACTAATATAGAGAGGTAAGGTCATTGCTTACGCCTCTAGGCAGTCAAAGCCATATGAGTAGAATTATCCCACTCATGATTTGGAACTTGCGACGGTGGTATTTGCATTGAAGATTTTGAGACACTACCTCTATAGGCCCAGTTTAAGTTGTTCATAAACCATAAGAGTTAAATTCTTGTTTTCCCAGAAGGAGTTGAATATGAGGCAGAGGAAATAGATGGATCTATTGAATGATTATGAATGTACAATTGAATACCACCTAGGCAAGACCAATGTGGTGGTTGACGCCGTAAGTCGAAAGGCCGTGGTTTTCATGGCACATTTGAGGGTCCGAGAAATGAAGTTATTAGAAGATACGGTGGAGTGGCACCCCTCTCAGCCCCTAAGTAAAGGAGAAGGAGTATTGTCATGTTTAAGGATGGAGCCCCAACTCGTCCAATAAATCCGCGCTGCTCAAAGGAAAGATCCTCATCTGGTGAAAATCCTCAAAGAATTGGGGATGGGGCAGAAGGAAGATTTCTCCACATGCAGTGATGAACTGTTAAGGTTTAAGGGCCGGATATGTACTCCCAATGACGAAGGAGTATAGAGGGCCATTCTGTAGCAAGCACACCACTCTCATTATATAATACACCCTGGGGGTACAAAGATGTACCAGGATTTGAGAAAAGTCTTCTGGTTGAACAACATGAAGCGAGACATGACACAGTTCGTAGCTAAATATTTAACGTGTCAAGTGAAGGCGAAACACCAGAAACCTGCTAGACTATTACAACCCCTGTCAATACCGGAGTGGAAGTGGGAACATATCGCAATGGATTTTGTCTCAAGGCTACCGAGGTCGAAAACAAGGCATGATAGTATATGGGTTGTAGTGGACCGATTGACCAAGACTACTCATTTCTTACCAGTCCGCACGACCTATATATTGGATAAGCTGGCTCAGCAATACATCAGAGAAGTTGTGAGGCTACATGGAATTCCTGTCAGTATTGTATAAAACCGAGACCCCAGGTTCACCTTTAGATTTTGGGCGAGCCCACAATCAGCCTTGAGAACTGAGCTTACCTTTAGTACTGCCTTCCACCCCCAAATGGATGGGCAGTCCAAGAGGACTATTTAGAACCTAGAAGACATGTTGAGGGCATTTGTGTTGGATTTTAAAGGAAGCTGGGAAGACCACCTGCCCCTAGTAGAATTTGCTTACAATAACAGCTTCCAAGCCAGCACCCAGATGGCACCTTACGAGGCCCTGTATGGGAGGAAATGTAGGTCACTCATCTGCTGGGAAGAAGTGGGTGAAAGGAAATTATTAGGGCCCGAAATTGTTCAACTGACTTCAGACAAGATTTCTTTGATTAGAGAACGGCTCAAGACAACCCAAAGTAGGCAAAAGAGTTATGCTGATAATCATCGGAGAGACCTCGAGTTTGAGGTGGGAGACCAAGTTTTCCTAAATGTATCGTTGACCAAAGGTGTTAAAAGATTTGGCAAGAGAGGGAAATTGAGCCCACAATTCATTGGGCCGTTTGAGAATTTGGAAAGGATTGGAAGTGTGGCGTACCGAATTGCCTTGCCACCAGAATTGGTCGGCATTCATGATGTCTTTCATGTATCCCTATTAAGGAAATATCAGCCCGACCCTTCCCATGTTTTGGAGTACGAACCGAACCCGCTACGAGAAGACTTGACCTACACCGAGCGGACGATCAAAATATTCGATCGGAACGTACAAGTATTACAGAATAAAGAGATTCCCCTAGTGCAGGTACAGTGGCAATATCACGTGAGGGAAGTCAACTTGGGAGAGAGAAGATGACATCAAGGAGAAGTACCCCCACCTCTTTGAGTGATGATTTTGAGGACAAAATCCCCTTTTGGGGGGGATGATGTAAGGGTCACCAATCATTGGAGACTGATAGCTCACAAAAATGGAGAGGCGGAAGCAACGAGAAGAAGAAGAAGCACGCTCGACAGAGAGGACGAAGGGTGAGCACCGACCGTATCGCAAGGGAGACAACGCGAGTGCAAGAAGAAGCATTGCCACGGGATGAGAAGCTTAGCGCCGCGTGCAAGGGTTAAGAACGCTGCAAAGAGGAGAGAGAAAAAGAAAGACTATCACCGTGCAGAAGGTAGGCTATCGCCGTGTAGAGGGTAGTATATCGCAGCACGAAGAAGAGGCTAACGCCTCACATAAGACAAGATATCGCTGCGAGCGAAACGTCATGGGTGTGAGGAGTACTGCCGTGCGGCAGAAGGCAACGCCGTTGGGAGTAATGCCGCTTGGACTGTTCCCGTGAGGGGAATTATCGTCTGGCACGACGCAGCGGAAGGCTTAGTGCCGTGCATGGGAAGGTAATGCCGTGCGCAAATGTCAACCACAGTGGGCCTCACCAACTCCCACCAACCCTCACCTACCCCTGCGTCTTTAAGTAGCACCCCACATCCTTTGTCGCTCGCTTTTCCTTTCCTTCTCCAATCTTTCCCCGCCCCTGCACCACGCACGAACATTGCGCTATCACCGTGAGGGGGAGACTTCTGCAGCGAAGGTGACCTGCGTGTGAGAGCTTGAAGGCGAGACAGCTGCGGGGAAGAAAGGGCGATCTGAGCGAGGAACTTTGGAGTGCCATAGCCCTTTGGTAAGTGGATCCAGTGCCATGCTTGGGGTCTTCCCATAAATCATATGATGAAAAGAATAAGATAATGGGATGGGGAATAATGAACAAGGGTATAAAAATGCACTTAAAATGATAAAATTGAAGTAAAATAAATGTGAGCTTAGACAATAAGTTTTGGGAAGATCTCAAACGTATTTCTTTGCCAAACTTACAATCTTGTTTGGTATGACTAATGCTACATCTATAGAATGCATATAATGATGTTAACATGTGAATATTCATAGGAAAAAGGGAATTTCCAACAACTGTGAGAGCTCTTGAGTTGAGCTTTTCATTGCCCAAATGATGACTAAATGGGGTCAAATTGATCTGGAACAAGAGATGTGTGTGTCTAGTTCAAGTTTTCTCTTGATGCTTTAACTAAATACTGCATAGAATGACAAATATACACCCAAACTTGAGATAGGCTACTGCCCACAGTTGCTGTAAATTCTAGCAACCGCGACTTGTATTGGGCCATGCCTTTGCCCTAGCAAAAGGCTTCCAAACGCCCTTACGTTGCACCATTGGAAAGATTTATGTATGGGCTCAAAGTTACATGTTTTAAGATTTTTGAAATTCTATGTGAATTTTGAGTTATACTCTAAAACACATGAACATGTCACTATTCACAGCGAAAACCGTATGTGAAAACTGTATGTGCATTGCCGCTTGTGTTTGACCATCGCCGTCTGTGAAAATTTCATATGTGTAATGCCGCGCGCATAGCGTCGCGTGTAATGCCGTGTGCATAGCACCGCGTGCACAATGCTTCATGCGCAATGCCGTATATATAATGCCGCGCATGTAGCGTAATGTGTGTAGCACCACGCACGTAACACCATGTGCATAGCATCGTACGCGTAGCATCGTGCGTGTCACTACCGTCTGAGTGTCATGCAACAATCTTCATCTGATGAACACTAAATACCATACTGTTTTGTGAATGGTACTATGCAGCTATACTCTATGTGAAATTTGATTAGTGCCATATTGATGTCACTATTTCATGATGAAAGCTTCATGATGAGTACCAAGATGCTTATGAAGATATTCATGTACGAATGCTATGCTAAGATTCATGTATTGAATGCTTCATGTTAATTGCCATATTGTTAGGATGAGAATGTGATTCACTGTCATGAAGCATTGAATTGGCACGAATGAATTGAATGTTTGAGCATAGAAAGAGGCTTTAATAATGACCACTACATAATGGGACACCCATTGGTAGTGAGTATTGTACTATTATAATGATGAGAATACTGGCCACTGTTTACTGATACTGGCCACTACACGATGGAGCACCCATCAGAAGTGGAGATTGATACACCAAGAAGGTGATGCCGACACATTTTCTAACCTACACAATGACAAAAGCTGGTTAGGGGAGAAAAGAGAGTCGCTCCCTGTGATTCATGAAATGAGATATGTGATTGATGGATGCCTTGCAAGCCCCAAGGTGCGCTAGGGATTGTGTGCATGAGTTGAGAGTATTATGAAGCGGATTAACTCGTTTGTCATTATCCTCCCTCCTGTGGGGTGGTAGAAGTCCTAAACAACGGGATTGGCTTGGCCTGATGGATAGGGCTTCTACTAGCAGGAGTAGGTGAATTAGGGAATGAGTATGAAATGCATATATTATAGTCATAATCTCTATATTGTCTGCATTGTTTGCATGATTGTGCCTATGATAGATGCGCTTTATTTGAACATCCTATTATATCTGGTGCACTGATTTGATAGCCTATGTAGTTGATTGTTGCATTGCTATAAATGATTATCAATGAGATTGTTCATTGTACTCGAGTAGACTAGTTACCTATGCATAACACTAGATCTGCTTACTGAGCCTCAAAGCTCATTCCATTATATTTTTTTCTCTGTAGATTAAAAGTAACAGGACACGATTTGGAGCGTGGAATGCAATTGATTATTGAGGTGACCACCTTTGAGGAAGCTTTAGAATCTTGTAGCTTTTGGGTTCTCAGCCCTGCTTAGATTGTTTTTGAGAATTTTGTAATTGTGGCCTTGGAGCCTTGAACTCTATTATATCATTTTTGAGCTGTAATAAAATGTAATACCTTTCTCTTGATGGGCTTGTTAAGTTTAAATTTATAAGATTGTATGAGCATTTTCTTCCTTGGTTTGCTTGATTACCAAATTAAGGCATCATATCTACCCTTACCTGAATGATAAACGCCACATTGGAATCACAAGCCCCCGTCTGGTCAGCTTCCGTTGAGAAAGTTAGGTAGATGGGAGCGGGGGCATGACACACATACATACACACACACACACACACACACACACACACAATAGTATAACGCCCAAGT
>NW_006494916.1:452948-468496 GCF_000471905.2 Amborella trichopoda | reverse complement strand
ATATATATAGTATGAGAATACAATCCTTGACTTCATTATCTTGGCATCTTGGAAAGTACCAAAAGATAAGATATGAGGCAACCATAAGCATTATTCAATCACGTGGTACAAATAACACATCTAGAATCCATCTCATAAGCTCACGTCACAAATAGCCCATACAAGAGAACCATTCCACGCTCTACACAATATTCACATAATTCATATGGGGGCTACATATTATATTACTTGAATTGGCTATATTCAATGCAAATAGCAATTAAATCAAATATCAAAGATCAAAAATCAAGACAACCATTCCTTATGTCATCATCTCATACAAGGAGCATACACAAGTTCTTAAATATCACATTATGGTTGTATTAGCTTTTTCAAGTTTATAACTTATGTCGGTAATCCATGCTTTCCAAGTAATATTCATCATATATCATGCTACAATAAATTACTAACAATTAACCACAAGAAATCATGAAGTCAAGTTTGTTTATCTTAAAACAATAAATCCTCAAAAATTTATAATTATGCATTATAATTTCTAACCTACAGTCCTTTAACGACTGTCTTGTGGAGTGTCAAGCATTTGCTCTCGATCCATGATTTCCTTTCATTCCTTACTCATAATTGTTCTTATGGTCCAATCCATCCTTTTGTGTATTTGACCATGTTGAGAACATCATCGAACACTTTTTGGATGTAACATGGATCTCGACAAAGACTTAGATTTCAGGTATCAAACTTTGTACTCATGATCCGATGAAATTTATTCAGCCCTCCCACTGATCTAATACACTCTATGAAGTCTCAAGATTTTTAATAACTAATGCTCCATAGTTGTATTGCACTAGAGTGTATGATACCCCTATCCTACTTACTATTAAGATGTCACTTATTCAATTTTCTAGTGTTTACTCACGGAACATTTTCCTACTTAAAGTAGACTAGATAAAGGACAAACAACATTCATGGCTCACGCAAAGTTCTTGAACCAAGGATGTAAACAACTTGGGTCTTAGAGGATTAATTTCTGAATAAAAATGGCTATATCTTTCAAATTATGAGGTATTTTCTAATGAGCATTTTTTTTTTAAATGCAACTAGATACAATTTCATAAAAGAAAAACATGGTCCTAACTCAAGTTCAGATGTTTTATAGCTCAAAACCTCCAAGCAAAAAAGTGCAAAGTTTATAAAAAATTTGTATATAGATATGGCACACTTCAATAAATTATCAATAACTTTCAAATTATGCATGATTTGACCATGAGACATTTTCTACATCAAACTACATTAAAAAACACAAAATATCATAGAAGATCATCATATTATATAAAGAAAATAAGCCCCTATCACTGTGTCAAAAAGAATGATCAGATTTGACAATTTCTTGCCATGATCCTTATATTATTGGAACTCTCATCCCTCAGAACTTTGAAAAATAACTTTAGCTTCCATGGTCAAGTACTTATGCACTTCTTAAATTATAATTTAGGACAAATTTTAAGGACAAAGGGAAGAGCTTGGCTCTGATAGCACTTGAAGGTGTACAGATACGAAGTCCAAGTGATACAACATAAAATTTCTCTTCATTTTAGTACAACATAATTCAATTAAACCAAAATTTACATTACCATATACAATTCCAACCACTAAAATTAGCCTCCAATATACTTTTAAAACAAGATTAGACTCTAACTGATCCCTTGTCTTAGTCCATGAAGCAATATACATCAAGAAGACTTGTTAAGCACTTGATCATACACATGATCACTAAAATGCAACAATATACAAATAGATACCAAATTATACATAACTTTGGATTATATCATGCACTTCAAATTCAAACTCCTTTCTCCGGGCGCATATAATTTGATAGTGGGAAGCCAATCTTAGTGCTCATTTTTTCCCTTTTTACGGCTTTGGGTCTTATCTATGTACTATGGGAGGACTTCCGAAGGCATAGTTACATTGGCCAATAGCAATATCAAATAGGAAAACCTTTAAGCATCATCATCTACACTTTTATGGTACATTCTAAGATAAGAAAGGGCTTAAACAAAATGGATTCAAAACCATGGAAAAAAAAGTGGGAGAAAAAGAGAAGTACAAATCACTCTCAATTTGGTAAGAATCAATAGTATCAACATGGAGATTAAAACATAAACATAAAAAGATTTGCAGAGATCAAATGATCAAGATCTCACCAAAATAATCACTTAGAGAGTGAATCAATCTACTAATAAACACTTGAAACATGGAAGGATTTGTAGAGATCAAATAATTAAAATAAGTGGGAAACACATGGGAGAATCGTGGCTCTAAAAACAAAAAAACCGGTTCATAGAGTTCATAAATCAAACAACATAAATTCAACAATCTCCTGTTATGAAATACAACAATTTCAGGCATCAAAATGAAGATCTAATTTATTAATTTGTTTGTAAAAAACTCAAAGAAATATCAGTAAAAAATGCTCAAAAAATCACATGGAAAAGCTCATGGAAACTAGATCAATTTGTGCATGGATTACTCCTTCAACTATATGGATCAATGATTTAACATCAAATTGACGAAGGCAGCTTGTTGTAATTAACAATTTACAAAATAAGAATTAAGTAGAATAAAAGAAATTGATGAGATCTTACTTAATTGATGAAAACCTTAAGACTAGATCATCTATGAATTGAATTTGAATTTTGAATCACTAGTAATGGAGTCATCAAGGAATTTTTATGGAGCTTTGTCTCACATCACCTTCATATATATTGGAAGAGCGAGAGAAATGGAGAAAAGATAGCCTAGGGTGTGTCACACCATTGGGTTGAGAGAGAGAGAGAGTGGTGTGCCACTCTAGTGAGAGAGAGGATGAACTCAAGTGTAAAGATTTAAATGGGTATTTATAATGTTGAGTGTAGAGACACTTTAGATTGTTTTAATCTAACCATTGAAATCTAACATCCATGGTAATAAAGAGAAGCTTGATCGTAGCTCACCATCCATCATCGTGTCATCTATATGTGTGGTATGGATTTAACATCCTTATCTTCCATTTTTAATAATTATAATTCACTCTAATTTCCCTTGCATGAAAATACCATTATTCTTATTATATAATTCAAATTAAAGGTGAGTTGGAGAGCATACCCTTGATATAATTTGATAAAAATTCCAGCAAAGAAATATTCAATCTTCCCTCCCTTTTATAAGAATATGTGGGGCTAATCAAATCATGCCACATAAGCTAGTTAGTCAATTACTACATACCCTTAGGATTTCTATTTAAATTTCAAACCCAATGCCTTTTCTAGAAGGGCCCACAAGTCACATCAGTGTACAAACCACTTGTTTTGTACATTTAACATGTGGCAAAATTAATTTTTTAATTTTCAAAATACCACAAAATTCAATATTACGAAATGCCCCCCATCATGACAAATTACATATTGACAAAAAAGGCCACCATAGGGAATGACATCACCCCCACACCATCACCACGTGGGGGTTGGAGTTGAGATTCCCATGGCCTCATGCAGACACTCATTGTCCATTTGGGTATCCTATGTGGGTCTTGAGGGGTTTGTCTTTAACTATATTTTTGTAAAAATAATTCTGAAAAACACTTTTTCTTGTCCAAAAAATCCAGAAAAATCTTCAAAAGTTCCCAAAAATCATTTTAATCATTTTCTATAAAAATAATCAAAATTTCACAATATTTAAAAATATTTTCAAGTGAAATTAGAATCCTATAGAGTTGAATTAGGGATCAGAGCATTCTACTTGGCTAGACTAGGAATCCAAAGCCACATTCTTGGTATGACCCAACAAACTCATGATCCACAATTTATAATTAGGGGCTCATGACATAGATTATCATAGTCAAATTAATAAGTGACCCTGAATCCCCAAGTAGTAGTAGATTTCAGGTGCACTTCCTAGAGGGCATGCACACGCAAGGGGTGGGGGTTCATCTCTTGGCATATGTGCATGCCTCTTCTCAATGAATCCTTGAAAGACTCAGCTGGCCCTAACCTTCCTATATAGGGCTAATCATCAAGTTTCAACCATCATACGCATAAAATCCCATTACCTTGGCCCAATCATCTAGTCATGAGGCTCAATCAAGCTAAATAACAATAATAACAACCGATCCTGACTAGGGGCAACCTTGAAACCTCTCGGTGCCTTTGATATATACATCAATTCTCCTCATGATTGTCCTAAAGTTTTCATGACTATTGGTCCCAGTGTATAAATATCCTAGAATCATGTCGCTCTTTTTACTCCCACTGTAGTCAAGAACTATAACATGTCGGTGTTACAAGGCCTTAAAAGGCCATAAATCCAACACCAAGTACATTAAGAGTTTCTTAATAGTGGTTCAATTATTCAAAAAATTCAGAGAGGTGGCATCGAATAAGCCTTATTACATCAAGTATGAAGGTGCGAAGCAAAAGAAGATAGGAAAAAAGGAAGCTAATAGTGTCCCAGGCTATTCTTGATATTTGTGACTCAACATTTGATGAAGAGTTTCAAATGTTATCATCTTTAAAGAGAAAAACATGTTTTTTCATCCATTATTGGAGTTGTTTATTGAGATCCACCGTCTGTTTCTTATAGAAGGCAAAAGTCTAAGAATTTTGTCAAAGAAAATCTATTACGGGGTTACTCAAATTGATATTTGTCATCTTCCAAAAGGCCATCATCTATCATCTTCACAAGTATGTGCACAGATGCTCTTAGGTGAACCAAACTAGCTGGGAGTCGAAGATGGTTCGACAATTGTAAAAGAGATTGAAGAAATTATCTTGAGTGAAGAATAGCAACTCAATAAAGAAGAATCACCCATTGTATCAAATGCAATTTGATTTCTTCTATCAGCAGCTATCAAAAAGCAATAGATCTCTTAGAAGTTGAATTTTTATTATACTCCTTAAAACTAGTCATGGCTCAGGCGAATCTGAGGCTTAACCATGATTCAAAGGAAAATGAGACACAAAATTATAATTTAAGGATTCATATCGATATCAGAGTCGGCCAACTCCCAAATTTTGAAGAAAAGGTTCTGATACAATGTGTGTCAGGCCCAACACACTATGCACACAGTCCAGTTCACTTTAAACCAACAACCAACCCATGTGCACAACATTTTTAGAGTCTATAGAAATTATTCTAACAAGAATAGAGGTAGAATAATCCATTTCAACTTCAAGATTATTGTGTAAGTCTTTGATCCCTAATTGCCAAAATCTTATTTTTCTCTTTCAAATATGTTATTGTTCATTAAAACATCCTCTCAAATTTCGTAATATTTAATTAAATGATTCCTTAAAATGATGGAGTAACCTATAGCTGGTGTTGACACTTTTCACTGTGTTAATCTGCCAATCACAGTTTGTAAAATTAAAAATGATATGTAGCATGGTCATTCTCGTTGACCTAAGTTTACATATAGGACGACTTGAGCCCCTCTAGAAAGGATTTTTGATTAATGTCATAGAAATTTTACATCATTACATGGTGTTTGCATCCTTTTCATTATTTTCACATATCCATCATGATGTAGGCTAGGGTTTGTGAGCTGTTGTCGGGAATTATTAAACCAAAGATGGTTGGGGTGGAATCACTCACACTGAGTTGGAGGAGTCTCTCAACTCCAATGGATGACTCACTCAACTCCAAAACGAAGCAAGAGAATGCTTGTAAATAGTTTCTTTTTTATTCAGATCTTATCATCATAGACGAGTTAACCAGGCACCTATAAGATGAGGTACCATGGTGTTTGTTGTTTGCACATGACATAGTTTTGATGGATGAGACTAGAGGTGGCATCAAAGCAAATTTAGAACATTGAAAAAAGGCTCTAAAATCTAAAGGTTTTAAAATTAGCTAGACTAAGACAAAATCTATAGAATGCAAGCTTAATAACAATAAAAGTAGAAATGAGGAGGTAGTTGAAATCGTTGGTCAAGAAATACCTAAAAGAGACCGTTTTCCAATATCTAGGGTTGATAATCCAAGTGAATGAAGAGATTGATGAAGATGTCACATATAGAATTAGAGCTGGGGAGGCAAAATGGCATTGTGCATCTATAGTTTTAAGTGATTGTTGCATGCCATTGATATTGAAGGCGAAGTTCTATAGGATAGCTGTAAGACTAGCCATGTGTTATGCAATGGAATGTTGGGCTGTTAAGAAGCAATGTAAATATAGGATAAATATAGTTAAGATGAGGACGTTGAAATGGATGAGCAGCAAAACAAGAAAGGATAAAACTTAAAATGAATACATGCAAGGGAACTTAAGTGGCTTAAATAGACGATAAAATGAAGAAAAGTAGACTTTGATGAGCTGGCCATATGTAGTATATAAAACATATATCTAATACAACACCTGTTTTAGGTGCAATTTGGTTCAACTGAAAGGCTTTAAAAGGGTAAGAGGAAAGCCTAGAAGGATATGGATAAAAGTAATGAGAAAAGATACGGTAACTTTTGGTCTTATTGAGGGTATGCTACTTGATAGAGAATAATCGAGGAACATGATTCAGTTAGCCCACCCAAAATAATTAGGATAAGGCTTAAATGATGATGATGATGATTATTCAAATTTCTTCATCCCCCTTTACAACTAATGTACAACATTTTTATGAACTCAAAATCTAAGTCTAGATTCTTCTAAAGTCCCCCTAATCAAGTCCTTGTAGATTGGAAGACCAAAACCCACCATTGGATGTCTTAAAACAATAGCTACATGTAGAACTAACCTTATTACACATGCAACGTAATTCTAACGCAAAATACATTAACATATATGCAAGACCCTCATTTTCCATACATAATTTTCCAAAGCAAAGTAAACCCATGCACATGCATCATAGAATACCCAAGTCCAAGGTAACAATCACGATGAATAGGCGCCCAACACGGTGTTGATTAAGAGCATTGGCCTCACGCTGCACCATTCCCTTATTCTTAAACTTGACCTCAACTTCCTATTGAGGTCGGTCCATAGCTGTTCATTGAGTTTCTTTGATTCTTCTTGCGAGACCCATAGATCTTTAGAACCAAGCTTATCTCTCCATTGGACAAGAATCCAAAACATCAATAGTTTCTCGAGGTGAAGGAATGAACATGGTTGACAATCTCTTAAAAAGTTGGATCTGGTTCACCATAATATTGGTATAGATCATAAACGTTGAAGATGGGGCTAACGGACAAGTTTGGGGGTAGCTCTAGGGAATAAGCATTTTGCCGAGATTCTTTAGAATATGGCAAGGACCAAACTTTCTTTGCTTCAGATTATTATAGGTGGCAGTTGAGAGTCATTCTTTCCAAAGACAAACCATAACAAGATCTCCTTCTTCTATTTTAGCATGGCACCTATGCATATCGACATTTGCCTTGTAGTGTTATGCTGTTTGTTGTAAGTTTTGTTGGATCTGCTTGTTCATGGTTTTGATGTTTTGGGCGAACTCTCCTACTTCTATACTGATTCGCCCAAGATTAGTCAATAGCAAACAATCCAAAACAAAAAAGGGATGCCGACCATACATGATCTCAAATGCGGACTTTGGGGTCGAACAACTTTTAGCATTATTGTAAACAAACTTTGCTTGAGGTAGTATAGCTTCTCACCTCTTTGGTTCTCTCCTCCCACTAAACTTCTCAAAAGGTTTCCAAGAGTTGTATTAACAACTTTTGTTTGGCCTCGCTTTTTGGATGCTAGGCACTTAGAAAACAGTAGTGGTGTACCCACAAGCTTCCAAATGGTGCGCCAAAGTGGCGTATAAAATGCATATAGCGAGGGATGTCATGGTCCTTTGTATACCATGTAACCTTGCAATTTTGTAAAAGAAAAGTGTGGATACATGAGATGCATCACTTGAAAATTTTGCAGGGCACAAAGTGATACATCTTTGAAAACCTATCAATAACAACAAAGATAAAATCGAAAGCATGCTGGTTGATGTAGTCCAAGAACAAACTCCATAGCGAGGTCTTCCCATGGAAATTTATTTGTGTAAGGGCATCTTCCCCTTAGCACATTGTCATATTATTCATCTTTCCCCAAAGCGAGACACATCACACTTTAATGAATGCCGGTACCATAACTCCTTAACTAATGCTTTGGTCCTATCTCGTCCAAAACATCCACCAGTGTAACTCGGTGACGAGTTATAGTCGTAAGGAACCAACAGGCAGACATAGTGGATTTCCTTTGAAAAGATAGCCATTAACCCTGTTGTAGCCTTCACAACTTCATTCTCGACATTCCTATGGATCATGACAAGGATAAATACTCGTTCTCCTCTTCTCAAATTCATCCTATATGGCTTCTTTCTCTTCCTCTTCCGGAACTTCTTCCTTTAACAAGTTCATTTGAACCTCAACCTTCCTCTTCAGGCACTCATACGCTCTATGACCCTTTTCCCCACACAGATAATAGATTTGAGTCTAAAACCATGACAGGTTTGCTACTCTCCTTAATTCCTCCCCCTGCATGAAGGTTTGGATGATTGGAGGGATGTGCAAGACCCTTGCCATATGACCTTTCCTTTTATATCCTTGAAAGGCTTGCTCTTATCACTCTTTATAGATGAGATCCTTTTTTATTTCTCTTCTGCCTTAAGTGCCATTTGATATGTCTCTCCAAGTTTGTGAAGAGAGTACATCATGAGGTTGCCATGGATATTAGATTTCAACTCACTTAAATATCGGGCCACTAGCTCATCATCATTCTCATACATATTTAACCGGGTTAACAATTTGCAAAACTGTTCCATGTAAATTGACAATAGATTGATCAGCTCGTTGGCACAATTGATGGAGCTTCCGATACAAGGAGTGAGAATAGTCCAACGGAAAAAACTTGTCATGTAGTTTGACTTTCATTTCTGCTCATGTACTAAATTTATGAGTGCCTCTTCTCTCCCGACTACTCTGATATTGTTGCCACCAAACTCGAGCATGCCCTTTTAGTTTCGTGGAAAAAATCGAACCTTTTGTTTCATCCAAGATATCGTTCCATTAAAAAAAAATGTCTAAAGATGCTATTGATTGAACTTTACCTTAAAAATCCATAACATTGACTTGGACACTTTTGTCTGCACCTTCAAGGACTTAAGCCAAGCGCTCCACTCTCCAACAACTATACCTTAGCCTGCCTTTTAGGGAAAATTCGATAGAGCTGCGGTCATCAGATTCTAACTTCGTGCTTGCACCATCTGAACCAGTGAGAATACTATTGGTACCTAGACGAGGTGGCTGTGGGAGCCCTTTGCAAGAGTTCGTTTACGATTTGATGAAGCTCTTGGTTGGATTGTCTAAGTTCCTCCAATTCAGCCCGAACATTAATACCATCAAATGATGCTTGTCTACAAAGTTGTTTTGTCTATGAAGTTGTCTTTGTGGAGGCATCACAAAGTTTGTGGTTTCAAGGGGGATTGAATTTTCAAGCTCTTTCTGCTCTAGTATCAATTTGATGCGAGTGGTTCTTACGAAATATTGTCAGGAATAACTCAACCAACAAGGTGCCAGAGGAATCACTCACATTGAGTTGGAGGGATCGCTCAACTCCAATGGAGGACTCAACTCCAAAATGCAGCAAGAGAATGCTTGCAAATTTTTTTTTTCATTCAAAATTCATCAACCCTTTTACATCCAAATTATGGGATTTTTATAAACTCAAAACTCAAGTTTACATGCTTCTAAAGACCCCCTAATCAAGTCTCTATACTTTCAAAGACTAGAACCCACCTTTGGAACTCTTTAAATAATAACTATGTGTAAAACAACCCTAGTACACAAGCAATATAATTCCAATGCAAAATACATTGACTTTAATGCAAGACCCCTATTTTCCATAAAACAATTTTCTGAAGAAAAATAAACCCATTCGCATGCATCATGCAATACCCATTGTAGGGTAACAACCAAATTGACTAGGCGTCAAACTTGGCATTCACTAGGAGCGTTGGCTCAACTCTGCATCATATCCAAATTGTGTGATCATACCAAATCCTTTCTGCCCTTCATTCCAAAGATTGACGACCTTATATACTAGGAATTTCACAAATGATGATTGATTCATTTAGAATGATTCATTCATTGAGATACCAAAGCTTCATAAATCCATGTGGTGCAATTGACAAGTACCTTAGCCTATGTTTCACAAATGAAAAGGTCATCCTCCCAGTCGTTTCATATATCACTTATGACATTTCACATATCGTATATCTCATATCCAAGAGGTGCAACTTTAGACATCTGAAAGTTGATTAGATTATTGGTATTGGTTACCTAATCCAATGGCAATCAGGTATACTTTAAATTACCCTCAAATACCCTAAAACTTTGGTCAAAACTACTTCCGTGGTAAAACTTCATTCATATATACTTAAAAATAGATCATCTTACAAAAATACTGAACAAGCCTTCCAACAATCTGAGTCTCATTTGGAAATTATACCCGTCTTTATGAGAAACTACAGAAATAATAATTTAGTCCCTTTCCTACACTTCAAACCAGATCTAACAAATTATAATCAGCTGATAGTTTCTCAAATAATCCATGATTGTCGCCTTTAGATACATTCCAATGACTTTGAGAACCTTCAAAGAATGTTGGATTGGAGATTGATTTGCTTTGATTAAATAAATCATAATTGTTCTGTCCAAACCAATCCCTACGACCAAAAACTGTAAATACCTCTCTTAACCCCCAAATTTAAACCACTACAATGATATCCAAGCCCTAATAGACTTCAAGGCCCTTTTTCATGTTCCTCCTACTTCCCAAACCCTAGTTAGCCCCAATTAAACCCTAATCAGGTCATAATCAGCCTCCATTCAACCATGCTCTACCCAAATTAACCCTAGTTCACTCAATTGGATGCTAATTCCAAACCCTAATTCTCTCAACACCACTCCTACACATCCCTATTCAATCTACCTAATGGCACGTTTGGTTTGCATGGAAATAGTTTCTAGAAAACATTTTCACATGAAAAAATTCTCTCATACGGTCAAGTGTGGGAATATATTTATACCAATTGGTCTTAATGCGTTTTTTTTAAAAATATTCCCACACTTGACAACATGAGAGAATGTGCCAATTGATGTAAAATGATTCCCACACTTGACCACATGAGAGAATTTTTTATGTATGTTTTCTAGAAAACATTTTCACACAAACAAAATGTCACCTAATTGTCAATCAAATACCTTCTTAGGTATCTCATATTCCTTACATATCATCATTTAGGGGATCCATAGCCACATATATTACTCATCCTTCTCCTACTTTTTTGTCGATTACATTCTTTTATTTCTCAAATCTTATTTAATTTTTATGCTCCGACACTTCTGCAAAACATTAAATTTAATTTCATTGAAAGATTCATAGAAGTCAATTTATTTTGATACTTCCTTTTGATTTGCAAACACTCTGTGATCACGACCTAGGTGGTATATGGATACATAAATGTATCTAAATACTATTGGCCGAGCTCTCTCTTCCTTGAGTTTATATAACTATTGTATAGTTGAAGTTCCTCGCCTTTTAAAAATTAAGGATTCGCTAGTAATTAGACTGGAATGCGATTTTAAAGGATCATGCAATGATTTCATAAAACTAGTTCTTTTCACATTACCAAATGTATGCCCACTTTAGAAGAGCAACTAAAGTTGTAGAAGTTCTAGATGTGAACCGATATATTATGTTTATAATTATGTAATCCAAAGGTTTTATATGGTCGGAAAAATACATAAAATTGAAACGAAAAATGTCTAGAGGAATAGAGAGCATAGGGTAGATAGATTGGAATCAATGTAAAATTAAGTTATATGTGAGGATACATAAATACAAGGAAAGTATATAATGAGATCATTTATCTTTGGTACAAGGTGATCACAAATAATCTTGATCATTGGATGTGAAATTGGGTGGCTACGATTATTTCATTGACCAAGCTCAAAGTTCAAAAGAAATTTTCTCGAACTTTGTAACACACCCAAGCTATTAGATTTCACATCGGATGGTTGTAAGTAATTGCGTCCTCCTTGTACCAGAGATAAATGACCTCATTGTATATAATCCCTAAATACAGGTCTTCCAAATGCTTTATTACTGACGATTATTTGTAGTACGGACTTATATGTAGGAGCATGTATCAAATGCTTTTCAGGAGCATAGTTTACTTCTACTTCCTTGGTCAAAAGAACTACTTGGGACAACTTTTTCAATATGAAATTTTGGAAACTACTTAAGAATTACTGGATGATTGTTAAAAATAATAATAATTGAACTATGAATTTGCTCTCACCATCTAAATATTAGATGGTCTCTATTCAATCTCAAATTATTATTTTTTCATGGGCTAGAGGGTACACTTAAAAATGTTTTTGTATTGAGGTTAATCTATGGATTGAAGAGGTTACATCCCCAAAATTTGAGGTCCTAAGATCATATCTAGGTGGGGTTTTACCTGAGGGAGTAAACATATTCCCATGTAATAGAATATCTTTAGGCTATATGCATAGTGGGCCGTATTTATTTGGAGTACTGATGGTGGAATATTTTAGGATATATGCATACTGGGCAGTATTTATTTGGAGTACTGATGGTGGAGTAGTAACTCAAAATTCCGTACGTAATAAATCCTCATTCTCAATGAACTTCTAAAGGCCATGATTTCATCATAATAAAGTTTCAACAAACTTAAATTCTAGAAGAAATGAAAGAAACTCAATTCAAAGATTGGCGATCACTTAGCAATAAATCAAACGATCCCACCATCTTAGTTTCAGTTGCTTTTTATTCCTATATTTTAGAGAAGTGGGATAAAGATGTCGGGTAATTAATATTAGAAAGTGAGAGATTGAAGAAAACAGTTATATGAAATAATGGTAATAAATGATGGTACTTAAAATAATGGTAATAAATGTTAGTTCTTGTTGAAAGGAATGAAACTAACTAAATGGAATATGACAAATACATAGGGCGCTGATAAGTATTTGGCGGTTTGAATGCATATCATTTTATTGGCAATACATATATTACATTAAACATAAAAAAATAAAAAACAGCAACAAATGTATTACATTAATGGCAGAATTTGAGCGGGAAAATAAACAACTATTCAACCTTCAAACATCTACTTGTTAAAGGGGTGTTTATGATCACCAATGGGTCTTTGTTTGGCAATGCTTTCGAAGATATTTGTTTCCAAGTTATATGAAATGAACTGTATAATTTCCAACAAATCTTCCCTGATAGGCAGATCTCAATGTGAAAAGCAACAGATATAAATAACAATATATAGCTTCATCATCATCATCCAAGCTTTATTCCAACTATTTGGGATTGGCTACATGAATCTTGTTCCATCGTTCTGCTCTGTCAAAGGTGTATATATATATATATATATATATATATATATAGCTTATTGTAGAAAAATACCTATATATAGCTTAAAGGAAATAATCCAACATGTTGTTCATCTTTTCTTTCACCGCAGCTAAGCAATGAGTTGGAACTCATAAACTATCATGATGCCAATGAATCCTTCAAATGCATACAAAGTAAAACTAAAATGCTTTCTTCTATCCATATCAAAGGATTTGTGTAGAAGAGTATTGCTTCATATGATTTATTGTAAAAGGAAACAGGAATGATTTCTATAAGGGATCACATAATGAAATCTGAAAATTAATTGTCCATTGATCCCTCCGACAAGCCCCTTGTTCAGGTTGTAATCCTTTACGACTATAGGAATCTTTGCTATTGCTCAGATCTATTATGACTGTAGATTGCAGATGCCTAATATGGTTATAACAATTATGAGTGGGACAATACAGATATATTTCTTCTGGATATTTATCTCGCATAAGGAAATCACTACAAATTTATTTTTTGCAGAAATGCACAAGAGATCTTATTGAGTTAATAAAAAGAAACAAATCCCCCATTAATCTCGAACTGTTAACTGAGACATAGAGAGAACAATGTTATCTTGATAGACGATGGAAAGAAGGTTTAGTCAAAGGGTACAGTAAGATCAGTAGAACTAAGAAAATAACGGGTTATAGAGTAGGCAATAAAGAATAAGTAACTCTAAGTAATGTGCGGTAACCTTGGTTAAGATAACTAATCAGATAATTGTTAATTGCCATCTTATGTGTTTCAATATTGGAAGAATTCGACATTGATTCAATTATCATCATGGTCAGGCATCTAAGACAAGTAATTCGGTCACTTTAGTAATAGAGTAGCCATTATTGAATGTTGACGAAGACCTCGTATGTTCGTAAGGTTAGATGATTACTTGGAGCAAACCACCAAGTCTTTTTGCATAATCTGTGGCAGTATTTCAAAAGGGTACATTAATAATATTATGGTTACAACAATAATAGATTGATTGCAAACGCACAATGCATGGTTCATTGATTAACGAGAATGATTATGCACCATAGATTGTGTTGATTACTTGCAAAGATGTCATGGAAAGCTTCATGGATTGAAAGCACAAACTAATGGAACTCAATGGGGTAGATTCTCTCATTTTTCTCAGTTTATAGTTGGTTTCTCAACTTATAAAAACAAATTTTATCATTCAGGTAGAAGATAGCCAAACCCAGTTAGTTACTCAAAGAGGAAAGGATGCTGAAAAGATGCTTAATTTTGGTGAATATTAATCCCAATAATTCTAAATGATTATCAATAAAGTAGAAAAAGTAAATGAAGGAACAATCATACAAAATAAATGAAGGAAGCATTAGCATATCAAGGCCATTGGTGTTACAAGACTTTAAAGAGAAAGGACTGATGTGAGGACTATATAAGCTAATGTATCCACAAGGACAATTACTATTATGCCAAAAATAGTCCTCAACTGAGGCAGATTTATTAATCTGCAAAAATATCTACCAAGTACCCTGTGATTAAATGAGCATCATTTCTATTTTTTGTATTGTTATCAGATAACATTCAAAGAATTGCCCTTTATTGTGAATAAGTCAAGTAATAATTTTTTGTTGGTTGGTCACCATGGGTAATGGGGAAGCTTAGTGTAAACCCCTATTCAAAGCTATATGTACTGCATGCCCCACATTAAAGGACAATCCCTTTAGAAGTAAAGGCCAGAAAGGCACAATCTCCTCAACCAGTAAAGTGATAAGATCTTTATAGTTGATGCCAAAATTAGATCCAACCCTACCGTAAAAGAGGCCTAGGATACCTATGTACTGCACATTCAATAAACACCATCTTCTAAAACCTTGAGATGAAAAATCTCAAAAAATAACTTAGTAACCACACAGAGAAACCTTGTGATGAAAAAACTAAAGAAATAACTTATAAACCACATAAACAGAAGTTGATTCCAATGAGAAAAATGTGGCTATGTTGCTGACCAATGTGTCAATAACACATGCATGGAAGGAAGCCCTAATAAGGGAAAGACAGTGCTGCCAAGAGAGAGAGAGAGAGAGAGAGAGAGAGAGAGAGAGAGAGAGAGAGAGAGAGAGAGAGAGAGAGAGAGAGAGAGAGAGAG
>NW_006494916.1:421792-445285 GCF_000471905.2 Amborella trichopoda | reverse complement strand
ATATAGGGATTGTATGCAATGAGACCATTATTTACCTTTATTACGGAGATGTCACAATTACTTACAACCATCCCATATGAAATCTGGTAGCTTGGGAGTATCACAAAGTTCGAGAAAATGTTTTTGAACTTTGAGCTTAGTCAATTAAATAAATGCAGCCACCCAATTTCACATCCAATGGTCACGATTAATTGTGACCACCTTGTATCGAAAGTAAATGGTCTCATTATATACTTTCCCAAACACCAAGAGGATATCTTATGCTAGGATAAATAATTGAGATTTACGTATTTGTGTGAATATCCGTCATTAGGAACCATGATTGATCCCAACCTTTCATTATCGAGAATAAACAGTACAGGAACCGTGGTGCATAGTATGCCATACACCATCAGTATGTGCTGATGCATTTCCATTAAGTTTTTTCCAAGGACAGGTATTAGAGCGCTTTAGTGTTCGACGTGGAGCTGCAAAACCGGTTGTGCATTGTTTTCTTCAATCATCTTTGATGGACCCGCAAAAATTAATTTTCAAAGTTTGTACCACTGAACTACGTCAAAAAAAAAGTACTTTTCTTTTCTTGAGAAAAATAATCTTAAAATGTAAAAAGCATGATCCCAGAGCCTTGGGGTCCAGAATCACTACAAAGTGGGAGTTTCACCTGAGGGTCCAAATGAACAATTTGTACCTTTAAAATTCATAAAATCTCTCTCCCATAAATAAAGCAATGTGACATCCATCATCCATTCCCAACGACGAGTCGTAAAAATGCAGCCGAGTTTCTCGATGGAATACATTTAGGACGGTTTCTATGAGTCTTAAAAATCCATTTTTGAGATGGGTTTTTGGATTTAACTTTTAAGGACATGTAGTCCTTAACATAGAAATCATGAATATGAAAAATTAAATAAAATTTGAAAATTAAAATAATAATTCTGCAAATTGCTGTACCAGAATCATAAATTCTATTGCACTTTTACGGTAATAAAGTTCATAACATGTACCAAAAGAATAAAAATCATAAATTCTATTTGTGTTGTACCAGAATCATAAATCGCACTTTCCTTGTATTTATTTAATGCATTTTACCTATAGGAATACTTACTTTCTCTTTCTAGGAATATGTAATGGGTGAATAAGGTTGAGGCCTTAAAGTAAGGTGTACTTAAGTAGTGTCAACAGAAGATTTGTCAGTAGCAAAAAAGTTTGTGATAACCTGACAATTTATTTTCACTCGTGATTATAAAATTTGAAGTTTCAATAATAGTGTAGATCGACTAGATCCATAAACACTTGAAGATATTAAAAATTGATGGCCCAAGATAATGCATTAAAAGATGTACTATTGCTCAAACTTGAAATCCACACTTTTTTTTTCATTACATTTATACATCTCGAGGTCGAGGTGATCGATTTGAGGGTTTTTTGATATCGAAACAATCACTTTTAGCGAATTTTTGAAATGCGCCTTAATTTGAGTGTTTTATCAAACGCACAAAGGGGTAGAGGAAAAACTTGTATCTATTGAGTATTATTAACACATATATATATAATACAACTAAAAATAACTTACACAACAAGTTAAGTTGCACAACAAGTTAACTTGCACCACAAGATAAACTACAATGAGTAACTTCCTATGAAATATACACTTACTATACAATAACAAATAAATACAAGATCTTCAATCTCTACACTCCCCCTCTCAGTTAAGCAATACCAGTTTGTGAACAAGATAGTCATGACGAGTACAAGTCATTGTCTTGGTAAAAATATCTGTAAGTTATTATTGTGAGGCAATAAGTGGGAGTATAACTTCTCCGGCCAAGAATTTTTTACGAATGAAATGACAATCAATTTTTATATGCTTTATGCGGTCATGGAACACTAGATTGGAGGCAATGCGTATGACACTCCTATTTTCAGCATACAATAGTATAGGAGATCGATGAATAATATTTAGATCATGTAAAAGTCCTCTCAACCAAATAATTTCGTTGCAAGCTGAGGACAATACTCAGTATTCGGCTCTACAGAATATTTGAATACAGTTTGTTGTCTCTTATATTTCCATGATATAAGATAGTCTTAGAGGAATATACGCCATCCAGTGATTGAGCGTCAAGTATCTACACTCACCCTCTTTTTTTCCATAGATGCCTATTCTTAATTTAAGTGCTTTAGCATAGGCTCGTAACTGGAAAAAAGAGGTAGAGGAGAAAAATAGGCATCTATGGCATGTACACCACAGATAACGAATGATACAATAGACAACCGAGAGGTGGATGCGATGTGGATCCGCAACAAATTGACTGACGACCTATACTGCATGGGATATATTAGGATGTGTCATAGTGAAATAAAGTAAACTGTCAACCAATTGTCTATAAAGAGTGAGATCCAGAAATCTGTCCCCATCATCATTCTTATATTTTACATTCACGTCTATTAGTGTATCCACCTATTTATCATCAGATAAGCTAGCCAATTTGATCAAACCATTAGTGTACTTTTTTAGGTTAACTATATATCTATTGGGGGAATAATGAATCTCTAAGCCAAAAAAGTAAGTTAGCGGATCCAAATCTTTCATTTTGAATGAGGGATTGATAAGCACTTTCAAGTGTAGGATATTCTCAAGGTTATCTCCTATGATGAGAATATAATCAACATATAGAAGAAGAATTATTATCCCTGAAGAACAATTGTGGGTAAATAACGAATAGTCATGAGCACTTTGTTTCAACTCAACATTCAAAATGCCATGTCAAAACCGTTTAAACCAAGCTCTTGGAGCTTGTCTTAAACCATACAAGGATTTTTTCAAATGACATAACATAAGCTTATCATAGTAATACCCAATAGAAGGTCTCGTATATACTGTCTCTTTCAAATGTCCATGAAAATATGCATTCTTCGCATCTATCTAAGAGATAGTCTACTGACCAATAGCTGAGAGGGAAATTGCTATACGAACAGTGGTCATTTTAGCAACATGAGCAAATGTTTCATCATAATCTATGCCATACTCCTGTTTGTAACCTTGAGCAACTAGTCGTGTTTTATATCGCTCAATCCCTCCATTAGATTTAAGTTTTATAGAAAAAACCCATGTACTTCCAATAATAGATGTATGAGGAGGATACGGTACACGATCCCAAATGTCACTTTTCAACACGGTACTTATTTCTGCATCCATAGCCTTTTTCCAACATGACATAGTCAAGGCTTGCTGATAGGTGGAAGGAATACTAATTGAATCTAAATGAGCAAATAATGTTCTAGGAAGTAAACAAAGATCTAAGCGTTTGAAAGGAATCTCAACAACATCAAGAGAAGTAAACAAAACTTTAGGTTGTAGTGAAAAGTCAAAATCATCAAGGAAAAAACCATATCAGTCAGGTGGGCGAGCTACATGTGAAGCACGTCGTAACTGGGTAAAATTATCAAAAGAAACAAGATTAGGAGAAAAGGATGAGGGAAGAGAATCACTTACGTGTATGGTAGATGTTGGACCTTGCTCTGATTGATGAGATAGAAGAGGCGTTGATTGGTTTTGTTTGCCCTATTATTGATGCACTAAAAGTTGTGATGGTTTATTAATGGTGTTTGCATCTAAGAAATCTGGTAAGAAAGGAGGAGACGGCCATGTTGATTTAGCAATTGTATAGTAATGAAAGAAGTTTTCTAAAAAGACGATATTGCGAGAAACTCGTACACGACGAGCTGTTGGATCATAACATAGAAATCCCTTTTGATCGGGATAATAACCCACAAAAACACAAGTAGCTGCTTGAATAGAAATTTTTTTTTCCATACGTAGGAAGATGAACACAACAGACACATCAAAAAATATACAAGAAAGAATAACCAGGATGGACATGAAATAATAAATAATATGGAATTTCTTTATGCAAAACTGAGAAGGGGAGGCGATTTATGAGATAGACAGTTGTTGATGTAGTTTCAACCCAAAAACTATGAGGAATACGAGAGTCATACATAAGGGTCCTAATAACTTTCAGGATATGGCGATTTTTTCTCCCAAGGACAAGTTTTTTGTGATTGAATCCCCTGAGTTTTCAAATATTCTTAAAAATTATATGATAGTTATTTCCTCTGGAGTCTGACCATAAGATTTTTACTTTTGTATTAAACTGGGTTGCAACCATGGATAAAAAAAATTTAAAACGGGAGAACACTTCATATTTATGGCGCATAAACTATATCCAAGTATAACATATACAATCATCAATGAACCAAACAAAATGCTTGTATCCCATTTTGGATAAAATTGGATCATGACCCCATACATCACTATGAATAAGATGAAAATGTGCAGTTACTTTATCTACTCGAGTATGAAAAGGCAAACCAATGCTTCTATTCAAAGAACAACTAATATAAGATTTATTGACTGAATGTAAAAACAATTGCTTTATTGGGCAATGAGCCAGAACGAAACAAAGAATCTAATTTATCTACATTCGGATGACCAAGTCTTCGATACCACATATGCCATTGTTTATTAAAAACAAAAAAAAAATCAGAATCCGATGAAGAAAAGAAAGGAGCATCATGATTTGGTTTATCAAACTCAAAGGCAAATAGACGACCAATTCTATATCCCTTTCCTTTCACTGTCCCAGTGCGTAGGTCCTGTATTACACAATCATCACGAAAAAATTAAATATTGTAACCATCATCGACAAGTTGGCCCACAAAGATTAGATTAGCATTTAATTTTACAATTAAGAGAACATTAGGTAAACGAAAAGGTGGACCAGGGGAGACACAGAGTGAGGGATTATCAGTACCAGTAATATTCAGTTTATCCCCATTAGCCATGAGAATCTGACTATTATATTGGTATGGTTTAGTAGATGATAGACTTGTGTGCACTCTAGTCATTTGATTAGAGGTACCCGAGTCAATAAACCAAAAGGGGATTCACATTAGGAGATAGGTAAGAGTTTATATCAGACAAGCCCATATTAGAGAAAACTGAAGAGATAATTGTAGACACAGAGCTTTGCACTAACTGTCGAATATCATCTGACATAGCTGATGTCCGGAATCCTATCGTATGGCATGAATAATATTTGTTGGAGCGGTCTCTAACCTCGTATCGATCATTAGTACCTTTGATGTATCATTAGCATCTTGATATGCCCTGTAAAAATATTTCATTGTATCTAATGCCTGATTGCCTTGCTGAGGACGATCTCTATTATCTATAATAATATTCCCAGGACATTTGCATTAATTACAAAAAAATTTCTTCTTACAATGGGAAGCTATATGACCATACTATTTACAATCATAACATTGTAGCAAATATGAGTTCTTTTGTAAAGGCTTCCCTCTAGGATGTTGAGTTACAAAGAAAGACTTTGTATTATTCTTTCCCTCAATAGTGACGTGTTCAAATTCTCGTCTCCTCACGAAGTAACTCACCTAGAATGGCATCCACATTGGGTAATCTTTTGTGATTCAAAATATTTGCTCGAATAATTTCATATTTTGGGCATAACTTCATTAGGAACTTTATCACTTTCTTATCATCATTTATCGCCATTAAGCTTCTAATGCAACAAACACTGGTGATAGTCGTCATACTTACGAATTCATATTCTGTCAAGAAGTTCATAAAACCAACATAATATTCTTAGATGTTCTTCTCTCCCTGTCCATAGGTAAACATATCATACTCGGTTTGGAATCACCTTGCAAGATTTGATTGCTAACAAGAGATATATAGAAACTATAGATTTTCACCGAAAAACACTTTTGTAGAAAGAGCTAGCAAGATTAATTGAATCGGATAAACCACGACAAAGCAAGGAACAAGTGCGAGAAAAAAATGGACTCGTAGATAGAGAGACCGATGATGCGAAGTTGTAGAGATGGATTCGAGGAACCAAGATGGCTATAAGAACGAGTGTAGGCACAAAAAAAAAAAATCGTAGAGAGAGATATGATGCAAGTTGCAATAAATGATCACCACACCCAAAAGATGACAAGAAATAAAAAAACGATAGGAGGAAAAGGATGGCAAACCGATCTTGCTTTGAGGGAGATCCGAGATGGCTATAACGAATGAAAGAGATAAACTTGTCTTAAATACATTGAAAGTCCTAGATGGTGTTGGTTTTAAATAGTGTAGAGATCGATTTCTACAGCCACAGAATCGTAGATCTTGGAAGAAGGAAATTCTCACTGACAAGAATGGATATAAACGGGATGATAATGAATATTGGTTTGATACCATGTCAAACACATAAAGAGGTAGATGAAAATTTTGTATTTATTGATTATTATTAACGTGTATATATAATACAACTAGAGATAACTTGTACTGTCAGTTAACTTGCACAATAAGATAAACTACAATGAGTAATTTTCTACCTAATTCCTATGAAATATGCACTTTCCATATAATAACAAATAAATATTAAGATCTTCAATCTCTACATGTTTAAAGCCTCGACCTTATATAAACTTTTTCCATATATAAAATTCTTCCTACAAATTCGACCATTTTTTATAGATTTCATTATAAAATTCTTGATTGAAATGATTTCTACAATGTTGTGAAACTTGGTTTGGCCTCTGACTCGGCCCGAACCTGAGATGAGTTACTCAACAGAACATGACCAGTAGTGTACATTCCCAAAACGGTTACAAATTTGAAAAAGAAGCAAGACGATTGTTCAAAAAAAAAAAACAAACGGTAACAACCAAAGTTAATCATACATAGCACGAAAGCTCAAATATGAGGAAAAGTATAAAAAATGTAACTTGGAAAAAAAAAAATTATGGATGGAAATAATCCATAAAATTTCAAACAAGTGGAAAAATATAAAAACAGAATAAAAAATTAAAAATCCTAAATCAGCATCAAAATTATGAAAAACTTTACAAGAACATGTCTATACATTTATTTACTAATGAAATATAACATTTGTGAATTTATTTTTGTTTTTTAGTTTGCTTAATTTACTACTCGGCCCGGCTAGATGCTGAGTCTGAGTTGACTCGGCTGAGTCAGTGAACATAGAAATTTTCTTTTTCTTTTTCTTTCTTTTTTCTGCTTTAAATTCCAATTTGAGTTTCTCCTATTCATTGTCACTTATAAGCATATGCCCCGAAGGACTCTTCATTCTAAATTCACAAATGCTTTTTTTTAAGGGAAAAGCTCAAGAATCTGAACCTTGGTTTTATAATACTTTTCCTGAAAAATTTTAACTGGAGAAGCCGCAAATTTCGCGGCTTTGTGGTATAAACAACTACAAATTTGTACATTTCTTTTACTAGTTTAAGTTTTTGTTAATACAGTGTTAAGTGCCATAATTAGTGTTCTAAGCCGGATTCAGGGTTTTGCATCAATGGAATGTCGACATCAAAAAATAGCACAAGTGGGTCACTTTTTTTCCTCTTTTCTTTTGTTGTTTACATTTCAAAAAAAATCAAAAGACGAATTTTATATTAGTTAATTGGAAAGCTCTTACTTTTTTGTTGATTAGTATTAACCTTTTTCAAAAGAGCAAATTATTTCTTATTTTAATAGCGAAGATCGCAACTTGTTAATGACGATGATTACCCTATTATTTGTTCATATCTATTGCATTCTAGGATGGCGCCTCCTAACTCCCTACTTGTTTTGCAATTTCCATTCTCCAACCCACTTTATAGAATGTCTAATCAGATAGTTGATTCAATGGGTAGGCAGTGGCCGAAAAAAAAGAAGAAAGGGGAGGTGATGGTCCTCATGGTCAATTGTATTCATGTTTATCCAAATGCACAACTGAGATTTGGGTTTCTTTCTTTTTAGTTTCTAATTATTGTATAGGGAATTTTGGTAACTATTCCAGTAATTATTTGTCTAAAATGTTTTTGTTAGGAAAGGCTTTAAAATTCAGTGATTTGAATCGGATCCGGCTGATGCGAATATGGAATTGATCAAGCTTTCGCTATCTATCGGGAATTGGCTGTTTCCCAGGATTAACTAGTTGGTTTTGGCCGATTTTTTGACAAAACCAGCTAGTTCTATTAGAGAACCGGTCCCACTTTTTTTTAATATTTTTTTATTCTTTAATTTTAAGTTGTTTTATACACCAATTAACTTGGTCAGATCATCGATCTATAAGGTCGAATGATCATCTAGAGGGGTAATCCGGTCACTGAACCATGCTTTTAAACCTTGGTGTCAAGTAATGGTTGTTACGGCATTTTAAATACATAGTTGCAAGGATCATAACGATCAATCCATTGTAGGAGATGGTTTTTCCTAATTTTTTAAGTGATTTTGGAACTCCTATTTTCTAATACGAATTTGTGATTTTATATGATGTTTAAGGAATTTTCTCAATCTTTCCTAATTTTATAGGGTTTATCTAAGAGGTTTTCCTATTTTTTGAGAATTATCTACTAATTTCTGGGATTTTTCTGATTCCAATTTTCTAATCTATTTTTAATAATTTTAGAAGATTTCCAGATGTTTTTCAATAGGGCTATAGGTGATAATATATCAGTTCGAGCCACGGTCCAAATTCAGTCAAGAAGTTTAAGAATTTAGAATTTTTTGGAACATTCGGATAAACCGACTTGATTGTGCTTAGCAACTAAAATTTGGCGAGGAAACCACCACCCTAGGCCAATCGGTAGTGCTAGGTGCGGCCCGTCGCACGGTGCCTTAGTTGTGTCGTGTGTTTTATGGGCCACCTCATGCAGCTTGACACTATGTGTGTTGTATATCGACTGTGATATTTTAGTCTTTTCGACATTTGGTTCTTATGAGGCTTTCAAATTTCAGTCTGTAGGTCTGTTTTGTGTGATTTGTGGACCGTTAGAAATCTCTCAGGGTCTAGTACAACTTGGGATAGGTTTTGGATAATTTTGGTATATTAGGGTCTACTAGGATTTGTGTGGTCCTTCGCGTGCAGAATCAGGGATTTTTGGGAATTATTTTAGTTAGAATTTAATGGAGTGGTTTCTATAGCTGACCCTCTTTGGCATTCACCGGAAGTACTAGGTGAGTGATAAAGAAGTAGACACCTGAGACACAATAGAAATAAAATTGTGAGCCATCTTTTTGAATGACCAGTAACTTTGAAAATACGATATAT
This sequence comes from Amborella trichopoda, assembly GCF_000471905.2. Next base: position 436,157 of record NW_006494916.1, on the reverse strand, counting down.
GGATATTTTTTATATGTAAGAGGAGGGAGAGAAACCGACCAATACAAGCTAGCATCACTAACAACAAAAACCTCAAGACAGACTTATCATCCAATCCATTCCACCCATTCAACACTATCCAATATTGGATACTAATGAATCAAGGGAAGGAGAGAGCTTTCACACTCGACAATGGCGTTGAGAGGTCTGCAAGAATCGGAATCCAAAGTAATAAGAAACGTATGTTTGGAGGTATTTTGTCACAAATATAATATCACCATGCTTATGAAGTGGTGATGTCTCGTCAAATAAATTCCCAACACGATGACTACTGGAATATCCAAAAAACCACTGAAAGTGGCTATAGTTGATAAAAAGTAACTCTACGATAAATAAAAAGATGAAAGGTCCCTTTGATATAATGAAATAAAGCTCCCTGTGAAATAAGAAGGAAGATCCGAGCCCAATCATGCATGAAACAACAATCAGACGATCCAAGAGGAGGCACAGTCAAACTTTGGTCAACCCGTCCCAAAATGGTCATATGACTTGAGAATATTTAACCCAAGATACCCTAAGGTTACCCACGAAAAATTAAGCCAATCCAAGGCCTAAAGGCCAAGATATGGTCTGACGAAGTTCAACCATCCATTTCACAACATTTATCTAAAGACAATTTACGAATCTTCCTCAAGATATATAAACATAAATAGCCAAATAACTTTAGGGGAAGAAGATATCAGTATAAAAAGTCTATAGACCAAATTCGAGCCCAATTCAACATCAGATGAAGGAAAAATGACTGCTCGAACTTCTTGATCCGCAGGTAGGGTCACATAAATGAGCCCAACTTTACAAGCAGAATCCAAAAAAGGTCTACTGAGCTTCAATTTTTTATGAGACAATTACGAAAGCCCTTCATAAAAAGCTAAGCAAAATTTTGTATCCACAAGTGCCTTTCTATAGTGTCATCTTTAGTGCGCGGTAGAGGGACCACACAGAAAACAGGAGCAGACCATACTGTTCCTGTGGTTTGTCATCTTCATTAGAATTACAGCAAGCAATCGATTTTTTTTTGCAAAAAGTTTCCTACAGCCAAATGAGCCCAAATTTCAATATGTTGTTCCTTCCAACATGTGATTTTCATTCAAGTATGGATTGATGGATTCCTCCATTTGAATCGAGTAAAAATGATGGAGGTTTACAACAAATGATATGTATCAGCTCCCATGATCTCCACTCACTCTCAGAGCAACATCTCACAATCCATATGGCATTTCAAGCAAAAATTTTGCAAGAAGCTTCCTGACTCAAAGAAGAAAATATTCATATATGGAAATATACGATCAAAATCCAATTATGGAGGTGAATCCTAATGAAAAATTGTCTAAATTTATGAGACTGCAGTTTTCAAAAATGGAAAAATGAAAGAACCATATCTCTCAAATTTTGCACCATCTTGAATTTAAATTTTCATCAAACATCGGTCTCGGCATCCTCCATCAGAATCTATTAGTTGATCATCAAATAACGGCCGAATTTGAGCGCAACGATGAGGTATAGAAATGGGTATGCAATTTTTACTCGAAAATGGAAAGCCAAAAAACAAAAATTATTAAAATTTGACAAATCAAGGGCGATTTCCACTCAAATTTTTTGCAATTTTATCGTAGTTGGTTGCTCCACAATTTTATGGAAGAAATTTAGGTCGAAATGGTGGAAAATTTGGTGGGTTTTGGTGTTGGATGAAAAAGGAAGCCTCCACAAAAGAAAATCAAGAAAATGTCAAAGTTTAGATGTCTTTTTTGGCAATTTTCAGCCCTAGCTCAAAACTATTTTCGTAATCTACCCCAATTTGAGCCATACTTTTGATTTTGCACCCATAAATTTTTAGTTTTCCACCTATGTTTTCCTATGTCAATAAAAAGCATTATAATGTCATTTTTAATGCGCTAACCTATAGAGAAACACTAACCCTAGAGAGAAAAAATTCAAACTTCTCAAATTACCCCTGCCTCCATCCCATTGTCCCTAAACTACCCCTCAATTTTATTAAGATCCCCAAACTACCCTTAGAAATTAACAAATTCTTAAAATTACCAAAATACCTTTAAAAGTTCCAAGTTTAGAGTGGCGAGGGGTTACGTCCTAGATGTTGCATTAGTTGGGCTTCAAGCCATCTGACATTGGTCGTGGATCTATACCGGAGGTTTTCGACACTAAGTCGGCCTCTTTTATGCATGTCTGCAAAGAGACCTCGTGCAAGGGTGATGTTGCTGAAATGTCATCGACCAAATCTTGTGAGAGGGAGGCCCAATGTTCATGCACAGGAATGAGAGAGACGGGGAGACTCCAAGTCCAAATTCCCCTTCCCTAAAATCCTAAATACTCAAAATAACCTCATAGGTTAGAATATTTCAAAAATTTCCCAAAAATCTCAAAAAATCCCGAAACCCAAGGATAAACTTAGACTACCTACTTCTGAACCGAAAGTTCGTGAGCTCATTGTTGGGAATTCAAAGGGTACATGGGCCTCTCGTAAGCGGTCGGTTTCTTCAGTCATTTGAGGTTCTGACTCATTCTAGATTGATATCGTGACCAAATCTCAGCGAGAGGGCTTCCCTAGTTCCAAACTTCGATGGTCTAAGATGGTCCAAGTTTAGCTAGCTCTGGGAGTAAATATCCCTCTTTGTATTTACTTCTTATAGCAATAAAGTTGTTGGTTTCCTTCGTGTGCGTCTGGTTTGCATCCGCTTTATTCTGGGTGCAATCGGGTCACAAGAGCACACACGCACGAGATTCAAACTGTACATTTTTCTGATGACTCCACTGGGGACCGATCCACCATTGAGTTCAAACCTGTTGGTTTTTTACATTACTCAAGCTCTTTTGGCTTTGCAGTCCACAACGCCATGGCAAGTTTGACTTTCCTTTTGATTAGGTCAATTTCGGTCCCCATCTGAAATGCATAAAGCTGAGGGACACAACATTGCCGTTTCAAGAACTTTGAAGATGCACACCATTCCTAAAACCCTAAATGTGAGTAACCTTAGTCAGCCCAATACATGTTGTCGTGTTGGGGGCAGTATGGGTAGCCATGTTGTCGATAAAAGGAGTGCGATCAAATCCTTGGGGCGCAATCCAATGATCCTTAAACAAATGCATTTTCAGGCCAATGACGCACACATAAATAATTTCAATTCAGCTACAAATTTACCGATGGGTGCCGAAACCCCGGCCAATGACACACACAAATAGTTTCAATTCAGCTGCAAATTTACCGATGGGTGCCAAAACCCCGTCACCTCAACCCATATCTCTAAAGTCCATATGAAACCCAAGGTCACCTCGTATCAAGTCCACATGCCTGTCTCAAGTCTTCATGAACCCCGGGGGCACCCCCCCTCAAGTCCATATAAACAAAGGCCACCCCCTCTCACGTCTTTATGAACCAAATCCACCCCCTCTCAAGTCCATATGAACTAAGGTAACTACCTCTCAGGACCCAGGGCCATCCCCTCTCAAGTCAACACGAAACCTAAGGGGCCTACTATGATTATCCCCAATTAGGAGGACACTCACTCGAAAGTTGTGAAGCATTTAGTCGTGTATTGCAAGAACTCTTGCAGAAGGGGGTCGTAAGGCACCAAGCCATCCGTAAGACTTCAATAACATCTCAATATTATTCCTCGTTGGAGAACTGAAACCAAAATCCTCAACAATTGGAAACATCATCAAAGGTGAAAGGTTCAAAACCAAAGAGGAGGAAGAGGACAAGAGCAAGTCAAAAGAAGAAAATCCCTCCAGCTCCTCTTGAAGAGGTTTTCTTTCCACCAATTCCCCCTCCACCAATGCTAAATGATTTTATGCCTTGTGGTTGGCGGGGGGCTCAGCTCAGGATCCCTTGCTTGAGAAACCATGCACCCGTGTGTGTGCATGTCTGTGTGGCATGTGCACAATGTACAGATAGGAGCCAACAAAATGAGAAATATTTTTGTGGCAAGTAATTAGGAGCCTACCTTGTGCAATTGGGGTCATGGACATGCTCGGGCTTCACGAGCCTTCTTAGATTATGAAAGAGAGCGCCCCGGCTCGGTTTGGACTCTGCTTCCTCGCTGCTTCACATATTGCCTTTGTTTCACATGCCCTTTGTATTAGTACCTAGGGACAAGAGCCCTAGGTTTGTCCCATGGATGGTTTCATGTGATAGGCTTAGGAGGGCTACGCTCAAGTCTTAGATGGGGGTAGAAGATGATACATGAGAGAAAAAGATAAAAGAGATAGAAAGTAAAAAGGAAAAGAAGGAGAGAACCACCCAATGATCATGCAACCTTCCGGCATTGCCTCCCTAGGAGCCTGTTCAGGTTATTTGAGGAAAGGTACTAGGCCTAAGCCTAACACCCCAGAGGTATGGTGGAAAAGGTGCGAACTTCTTGGGCACTCAAAGAGTGCCACGGTTGACCTAGTACACATGCCTCTGTATGGAGTAACAAGGAAATAGAAAAAGAGTTGAGAGGTGAAGATAAAGAAGGAGAGAGCCACTTGATGATCCTGTGGCCTTCTGACGTCGTCGTCCCTAGGATGCTATTCAGTTTAGGAAAGGTACTAGGCCCTAGCCCAATATCCTGGAGGCACGGAAAAAAGGTTGCAAACTTCTTAGGTACTCAAAGAGCCCCAAGGTTGACCTAGTGCATCGGCTTCCGTATGAAATACAAATAAAAGAGAAGAAGAGGAAGAAAAAGAGTAGAGGAAGAGGAGAGACATAAGAGAAGTAATAAAAGAGAAATAAAAGAGAGGAAGAGAGAAGAGAGAAAGGGAAAAGTAAGAGGTGGGGAGGAGAGAGTAGAGGAAGAGAGTGAGGGACAGGAGGAGAGAGTAGAGGAAGAGAGTGAGGGACAGGAGGAGAGAGTAGAGGAAGAGGAGAGACATAAGAGAAGTAATAAAAGAGAAATAAAAGAGAGGAAGAGAGAAGAGAGAAAGGGAAAAGTAAGAGGTGGGGAGGAGAGAGTAGAGGAAGAGAGTGAGGGACAGGAGGAGAGAGTAGAGGAAGAGAGTGAGGGACAGGAGGAGAGAGTAGAGGAAGAGAGTGAGGGACAAGAGAAGAGAAAAAGAAAGAGAGTGAGAGAGGTGGGCGGCCCAACTGCCTTCCTTAGGGACAGAGAGAGAGAGGTGGGCAGCCCAGTCACCTAACTCAGGGGAGAGAGAGTGAGGGAGAGAGAGAAAGAAGAGAGAAAAAGAGAAGAAGGAGATAGAGAAAGGAAAAGAGAAGAAGGATGTAGAAGAGACAGAAAGAGAAGAAGAATAAAGAGACTGAGAAATAGACTGGGTACCTAGGGTGAACCGGTGGCTTGAGGCCGGTGGCTGCGTATGCTCCCACTAGTCCTTGCAAGCTCCTTGAGAGATAGGCTAAAGGCTTTGGGAAGGGAAGATTAATGGTGTATGCAAGTAGGAAGTGTAGGTCTAGGATGTATATGTTTTAGTGTATGGGTTTTGGTTGTCTAATGTGTATAGGTTTTAGTATATGTTTCTATGGAAGTTAAAGAAGTACCTGAAAGGGACATGGTGAAAACGGTTTTAGTGTATGTATTTGGAGGAAAAGAAAGAGAGAAAGGATGGCCGTGTTGAAATACCTGAAAGGGTGCCGTGGGTAAAAGAAGCCCCAAAAAAGAAACAAAAAGATGGACATGGGGAAAAACCTACAAGGGCACCGTGAACCAAAAAAAAAAAAAGACAGACATGGTGTCAACCCGCAAGGGCACCTTGGGTAAAAGATGTAAAAAAAGGGGTTGGTGAAAGCCATTTTCATATCACCTTCCCCTCTAATTTAGGCAAAAACCTGTACAAGGCATCCAAATCAAGATCTCAAATGTGACATGAACTCAAGGTGACATACATGGTGGTCAGGAGCAAGTTAAAGACACCCGATGCCACCCCAAAGCAAGGATATGAGAGCAAGTCATAGGACACTTGAAAACTATTTCAATGATCGAGAGCAAGTTAAAGAACTTGATGCTGCCTCAAATCAATGATCAGGGAGAAAGTTGTAGGATACTCAAAATCCATTCTAGTGGTCGGGAGCAAGTCAAATACACTCGATGCTGCCTCACATCAAGGATCTGGGAGCAAGTCATAGGACACTCAGAATCCATTCCGGTGGTTGGGAGCAGGTCAAAGGCACTCGCGCTTCAAATAAAAATTCCAAAAGCAAGTCGTAGTTCACTTGGAATCCATTCCAGTTGTCGGGAGCAAGTCAAAGGCATCAAAGTTGCTTGACACCGCCCTCAAGCAAGGATCCGAGACCAAGTTGTAGGACACTTGGAATCCATTCTAGCTATCGGAAGCAAGTGTAGGACATTCGATGCTGCCTCAAATCCAGGATTTAGGAGCAAGTCATATGACACCTAGAATCCATTTCGGTGGTCGGGACCTAGTCAAAGACACTCAACGCCGCCTCAAATCAAGGATCTGGGAGCAAGTACTAGGAAACCTGAAATCCATTTTGGTGGTCGGGAGCAAGTCAAAGACTCTCGATGCCACCTCAAATCAAGGATCCGGGAGGAAGTCATAGGACCCTCGAAATCCATTCGAGTGGTAAGAAGAAAGTCAAAGATGCTCGATGTTGCCTCAAATAAAAGATCCAAGAGCACGTCACAAAGAAACCTTGCATCCAAATTCTTGGATAGGTTTAAGAGCAAGTCATCAAGTCAAAATATATAGTGACTGCGAGCAAGTCATGAGGGCACTCAGTGTACCACAAAACTTCCAAAATGACCGGGAGCAAGTGACAAAGACACTCGACATTAAAATTCCTCGATTGTGTTCAAGAGTAAGTCACCAAGACCCTCAGCATGGTCAAAATGTTTGGTGAATGAGAGCAAGTCATGAAGACACTCAGTGAGCCACAAACTTCCTCAAAATTTCGAGAGCATGTCACAAAGACACTCGACATCAAAATTTCTAGGCCAGGTTTGAGAGCAAGTAACCAAAACACTCAACATGGTCAAAATTTCTGATGGATGGGAGCAAGTTGTGAAGACACTCGGTGCGCCACAAAACTTCTCAAATGACAGGGAGCAAGTCACAAAGACACTTGGCATCGAAATTTCTCTACCGCGTCTGGGAGCAAGTTACCAAGGCACTCAGCATAGTCAAAATTTCTGGTGACTGAGAAGAAGTCTTGATGACATTCAGTGCACCAATTTCTCAGATATCCAGGAGCAAGTCACAAAGACACCCAACATCAAAATTCCCGATTGGGTCTGAGAGCAAGTCAACAGGACCCTCAGCATGGTAAAAATGTTTGTTGACTGGGAAAAAATAGTGCACCACAAAATTTCTCAAAAACATAGTGCACCACAAAATTCCCATATTTTCAAACTTTAAGACAATTGGACACTCGCAAATGTAAGCAAGAAGGAAAACTTCAATGAAGTACCTAACAAGCTTGAAAGATTCAATCCTCCTTAAGATAATATTATCTTCCCCCAAACTGGTGCCGAATGTCTCGCTCTCCATGGCCAGGCAGATCGCATGACATTCAGTCGAGCAAGTTGAATGGGGGTATTTTATCAAAAAAAAAATATCACAAAGCTCAAGAAGTGGCGATGTCTCTCCCAATAAATTCTCGGTATGGTGACTACCAGAATACCCAAATAACCACTGGAAGTGGCTACAGTGGGGAAAACATTGCACCATGATAAGCAAAAAGACGAGAGATCCCCTTGATATGATGAAATAAAGCTCCCTGTTAAAAATGAGGAAGATCAGAACCCAAGCATGCATGAAACTACAATTAGGCGGTCTCGGAGGCAGCACAATCAAACTTTGGTCAACCTGGTCCAAATTGGTAATATGACCTTTGTATATTTAATCCAAGGTACCCTAAGGCCACTTGCAAAAATCAGGTCAACCCGAGGCCGGAAGACCAAAATATGATCCAGTGAAGCTCAACCGTCCATTTCACAACATTGATCTAAGACCTTTATTATAGATCTTCCTCAAGATATACAAAGATAAATGGCCGAAGAGCTTTTTGGGAAGAGGGTATCAGTATAAAAAGTCTATGGACCAAATTTAAGCCCAATTCGATATCGGATGAAGGAGAAATGACTTCTCGAACTTCTTGAACCGCATGTAGGGTGCACGTAAATCGGCTCAACTGTACAAGAGGAACCCAGGAAATAAGTGTCCAATGAGCTTCAAATTTTTATGAGATGAATTTGATGATGATGAAAAGCCTTGAGAAAACGTTCAACCAAATTTGATATCCAGAAGTTCGTTTTATTGACATCATCTTTTGTGAACTGCAGAGGGACTACAAAGAAAAGAGGAACGGACCATACTGTACATGTGGTTCATCATCTTCATTGGACTTACAACTAGCAACAAATTTTTTGTGCCAAAATTCAAGGTCCATATATCCCAATTCCTACAACCAAAGGAGCCCAAATTTCAATATGTTGTTCCTTGTAGCGTGAGCGTTTTATCCGTATATTGATTGATGGATTCATCCACTTGAATGAAGGTCGAACTGAGAAAAAATTGCTGGAGGTTTGCAACAATTGATGTGTATCTGTCTGCATGACCTCCACTCACTCTTAGACTAATATCTTGCAATCCATATGTTTCGAGCCAAAATTTTGCATGAAGCTTCCAAACTCAAAGTTGAACACATTCATATATAAAAATACATGATTAAAATCCAATTAAGGGGGCGAATCGTACTGAGAAGTTTCCAAAATTTATGAGACCGCAGTTTCCAAAAATGAGAAGAAATAAAAGAGTCATATCTCTCCAACTCGGCATCATCTTGAATCGAAAATTTTCACCAAACATCAATCTTGGCATCTTCCTATTGAATCTACTAGTTGATCTTCAAATAATAGTCGAATTCAAGCACAATGATGTGGTATAGAAATTGGTATGCACTTTTTATCCGAAATGAAAAACCAAAACTCAAAATTAGCAAAACTTGACGAATCGAGGACTACTTTCACTCAAATTTGTTGCAAATTGATCGTGGTTGGTGCTCCACTATTTTATAGAAGAAATTTGGTTGAAATTGTGGAAAAGGGTTCGATATGATGTGTTTTGATGGTGGATGAAAAAGGAAGCCTCCTCAAGGACAAATCATGAAAGATGTCTTTTTTGGTAATTTTCAGCTCTAGTTCAAAAAAATTTATAGAAATCTACTCCCTTTGAGTCGTAATTTTGATTTTCCACCCACCAAATTTTAGTTTTCCACCAAAGTTTTTCTACGACTATAAAAGGCATGCATATGTCATTTTTAAGGGTTTTAAAATGAAAACCCTAACCTAGAGAGAGAAAATCTAAAATTCTAAAATTACCCCTGTTTCCATCCCATAGTGCCCAAACTACCCCTCAATCTCGTCAAAATACCCTTAAAACTTAGAAAATCCCAAAAAATTACCAAAAATCCCCAAAATACTATGAATACCTTTATAAGTTCCCAATTTGGAGTGACGAGGGATTGGGTCTTAGTCATTGCATTGTTTTGGCTTCGGGCTCATCAGACATTAGTCGTGGATCCACCTTGGAGGGTTTTCGACACTAAGTGGCCTCTTTTATACGTGTCTTCAAAGAGAACTCTTGCAGGGGTGATGCTGTCGAAATATCGCTGAGCAAGTCTTGAGAGGGGGCGGCCCATGGTTTGTACATAGGCATGAGGGGGGCAGGGGGTTGAATCCATGTCCAAATTACTGTTCTTTAAAATGTTAAATACTCAAGAAGCCCTCAAAAGTTAGAAAATCCGCAACAATTACTAAACAATTGCTACAATTCCCAAAAATTCCCATAGACCCTAAAAATTGAAAATTCCCTAAGGAACTCCCAACTCCAAAAACCCAAAGCATCCAAAACCTAAAGAAAAATTCAGACTACCCACTTCTGAACCAGAAAGTTTGTGAGCTCTTGTTGGGAATTTGGAGGGTACAAGGGCCTCTTGTGAGCCGTCAGATTCTTTAGTCATTTGAGGTTCCACCTCATTCTAGATTGATAACATGATCAACCTTGGATGAGAGGGCTTCCCCAGTACCAAGTGTTGGTGGTCTAGGAGGGTCCGTCCTCTGCTGGATCAGGGAGTGAATGTCCTACTGTGTATTTGCATCTCATAGCAATAAAGTTGTTAATTTCCTTCATTTGTCTCTGGTATGCATTCGCTTTATTCTGGGCATTGTAGAGACAAAAGAGCACACACACTTGCGATTCGAACCGTACAATGTGCTATCTTTGAGCCAATGACTTCCCTTTGCTAATGTCACCCTAATCCGCATTGGGATGCCAATGAAGTCATCTTTGGCTTTATACCTTTATTTTTGGGGTCTGATTTTCAATTGAATGAGAATTTTGAATTAATAATAAGTGATGATGATGATGAACTCCTGGCTAGATGAGCTTCTGTTTACCTTTGATTCTATATTATTAGGCTCAGGTCTCAGGTTTTGAAACCTGTAGGGCATTTCTTTTGAGACGTTTACAACATGTCATCTAGGATCCGGTGGCGGCAGAAACATCATGTCCAAGCCCAATTTGAAAATCCTTTGATATTAAAACATTTTAGAAGATTTTGAAAACAAGGAGGATTTTGAAATATATGTAGACTTCCAGGCTAAAGATTTTGATATTAAAACATTTTAGAAGAATTTGATAACAGGGTATATTTTGAAACAAATGCAGAGCTCCAAATAAAGAATAAGGAGACTATAATCCTAAAGAGAACACTTTGTGCTCCCGATATAGAGAAGTGTTTGGTTTCAGTCCCTAACTTGTCTAAGGTCGAGTATGTCACCATCTTCTCTACTAATAAGGTAACTGTTACGAGCTATGGTGAAATTGTTATCACCGGTCTACTAAAAGATGGAATTTTGACTATTAAAATAAAGGAAGAAGTTGCATATGTCTCTTCTCTCACTCATGATAATGATGCTTATCTGTGACACATGCGCTTAAGGCATTAAGTTACAATAGAATGAAGAGATTAAAAAAAGATAGCGTTTTAGAAAACCATGAAAGGGATTTATCAAAAGTATGTGAATCATGCGTGCAATGAAAATGAAAAGGAAAAATTTCACCAAGGCACAAAGAGCTTCGAATGTTTGAGAAATCGTCTATGAATGTGGCAACCAAAATCCGCAAAAGATGTTTCATCACTTTTATCGATAACCACTGGCAATATGGCCATATTTACCTTATGCACACAAAATCCAGAGCCTTAGACCGATTAAAAGAGTACAAAACCGAGGTAGAGAATCAAACAAACCAACAGATAAAAGTCCAAAGAAACTTTAGGGGTGGAGAATACTCCTCACATGTCTTTCAAGACTTGTGTAGAGCACAATATTAAATATCAATGCATTGTGCCTAATACACCAGAACAAAACAGAGTCGTCAAGAGATGGAATAAGACTGTAGTAGAAATGGTGAGAAGTATGATGGGGCATACAAAGCTTTGCTTTGACTTTTCGGGAGAAGCAGCATTAGAGACATCATATATTCTCAACCACGTAGCCATTAAGGCTACTCCTCTTACTCATCATGAAATATTTATTTGTCATACTCCACCTCTAAAGCACCTAAAAGTGTGGGGAGGTTCAGCCCATGTCTTAATCCTACACTACATCAATCCCAGTTGCCTTGACATTAATGCAGTAATCCTCCAGGCTAGCGCTAAAACCTGCTTTAGATAAGGTCTCTTGAAACTTTATATACCATTGTCACAAAAACTTGCTTAAATCCATAAAGGGATTTTTGAAGCCTATAGACTAAGTCCTTTTTTCCATTCTCAATTAAGCCCTCATGTTGTTTCTTATAGATTTCCTCTTCAAGCTCCCCATTTAGAAAATCCATTATCACATCCATTTGTTAGAGCTCAAAGTCAAAGTAGATTGCTATGACAATCAAGATCCTAATGGATGGGAACTTAGTAACTGGGGAAAATATTTTATTATAGTCTACCCCTTCTTTTTGGGTGAACCCTCTGACTATAAGTGTAACCTTGTATTACTCAAGTTTCCCCTCGGAGTTCATTTTCTTCTTTAACATCCACTCGTATCTTATAGCTTTTCGGTCATGAGGACGACGCACTAATTCTTAAACCTGATTTGAATGATGGAGTTGTATTCTTCATTCATGGAATTTTTCGATTGAATTTTCTTCGGACATAATGCGGCTACTTTATAAGTTGCAGACTCATTATCAGGTAGGTGATGAACTCAAGTGGTTTTCTAAATCGGTTGCTTCTCCTAGGGGTTTGTAGTTCGGGTTCAAAAGTCTTAACACTGCTATTGTCTATCTCAAAGAGATCTACTTTCTGGTGTATCTCAAAGAGATCTACTTTCTTGTGACTTGTCTTTGACAAACTCATCCTGAAAGAAGTGGGCATCCTTACTCTTTAGGACTGCTCCATTCTCTAAGTTGAATAATTGATAGTCCTCACCATGCTCTGGCTATCCTATAAAGATGCATTTTACAGTTTTGGGATTAAGTTTGGTCCAGTTTTGATATGGGATGAGAACACCGGCTAAACATCCCCACACTCTTAGATGGTCAAGGGATGGAGTGCGTCCAGTTTCATATGGAGTAAGTGGCTCTTCTTTAGTGGGAATACAGTTGAGGATATACCCCGCTGTGAATACTACTTCTCCCCAAAAATCTAGGGAGAGCTTTGTATACCCCATCATTCTTCGCACCATCTCTACGAAGGTCCAATTCTATCTCATGGTAACTCCATTTTGTGGCGATGTATAGGGCATGGTAAATTGTTGAATTATTCCATGCTCCACACATATGTCTCTAAGAGTTGTGAGGAGTACATGCCGGCCTTATAAGTCCTTAGGATTTTGATTTTCTTATTGGTTTTGTTCTCTACCTCAGCCTTATAGTCATTAAAATGATTTAGGGCTTCGGACTTGTAATTTAGCAACTAAACAATAGCCATATCGCAATTGACCATCTATGAATGTGATGAAATATTTATTGGATCTTTTGGTTGCCACATTCATGAGACTGCATATATCATTGTGGATGCGTTATAATATGTCAAAGGTGGTTGGCCCTGGATCTTGTCGGTAGGGGACCTAGTGGGGGTCTGGCTTGAGAACCCTTTCTTGAAAATCGTGCCCTCACGTGTGTGTAGGCTCAAGTGCAGCTTAAGCCAACAAAAAGAAAGATTTAGGTGGCGAGGCGGTACCGACCTCATGTGGTGGAGTCGGGACACACCCGATGTACGAGCCGTCTTAGATAATGAAGAAAGCCCCTGCCCTCTCAGCTCGAATTGGACTGTGTTCCCTTGCCGCTTAGGTCTTGCCTTTTGCTCATGTGCCCTTTCTGTAGACCTGAGATTGGGAGACTTTGATTTGCCCTTGGATGGTGATTTGACGTGACAAGTTTAGGGATTGTTTTAGGAGAATTGAAAAGGGTTGAGTTTAGGGTTTGGTAGGGGAATGGAGAGAGGGAAGACTAGATGAGAGGTAGAGATAAAAAGACAAGAGAGGGAAGAAGGAAAAACTACCCAAAAATTGAGCAGCCATTCGAAATTATCTCCCCAAGGGGAGGTACTATCAGGGGCCTAATGAAAAGGTACTAGGCGCATGGCCTAAGTACCTCGGAGGATTCTTAAGAATGTGAGATATGGACTAGACGAACCCGACACTAAATATGCCTCAAAAGAGCCTGCTAAAGAGTGGCCGAGATAATGGGAAAGAGGAATAAGGATGAAATAAAGAGAAGTGAGGGAAGAGAGAAGAGAGGAGTGCTAGGATAAGAGAAAAGAGAAGAGAAAAGAAAGAAGAGAGAAGACTATCACTTACCAATCCTGCAGCCTTCTGTTGTTACCTCCCCTAAGAGGTATTACTGGTAGAATACTAAAAACTTATTAGGCACAAGGCCTAAGTACTCAGAGGATTCTTAAGGCCGTGAGTTATGGACGGGAAGAACCCAATACTAAATACGCCCCAAAAGAGCCTCCTAAGGAGTGATCAGGTTAAGGGAGGAGAAAGGCAGATAAGAGGGAACGTGAGAATCTAGAGAGATAAGGAGATGAGAAAGGAAAGAGCAAGATATATATAGGGAGAGGGGGGTTGGTGACTTAGCTGCCTACCTTTTGGAGAGAGAGAGAGGGAAAGAGCTGACGGCCTAGCTGCTTGCCTCTCGAGGAAGAGAGAGAGAGAGAGAGAGAGAAATAAAGGAGGGGGAGAGACGGAGGGGGTGGAGTCCGAGCCGCCTACCTCCCGAAGGAGAGAGAGAGAGAGAGAGAGAGAGAGAGAGAGAGAGAGGAGGGAGGGTACGGTACTACGACGTCGCCGACCGAGAGGAGAGAGAGACGAGAAGGAAGGAAGGGTAACGGGGTCGGGTACCGGTACCGTAACCC